>PVJO010004922.1:0-79599 GCA_004026905.1 Hystrix cristata
GCTCTCTGGCCTTAGTACTCCAGATTGCAACAGTGGCCCCCAGGACTCTGGGACTTTCGCCTGGACCGAGAGTCACCTGCCTGCCAGCTCCCTCATTTTGAGGCTCTCAGACTTGGAGCAGGCCACTCTGTTGGCTTCCTGGTGTCCAGCTGGCAGGTGGCCTTTAGTGGAGCATGTCAGCCTCCACCATCATGGGAGCCAACTCCCCTACTAAGTTCTCTATTTATAAGAAGAGAATATTCTAAAACTTTGTTACAGTAAAAGAAACATTACCATGAATCCCCCTCAAAACATTCTCCCTTATTTTGAACACACTTACCCCATCATTCTTGTCACTTTCTGAAGCAGTTCTGGAAGTTATCTTTTGTGAGCGTTTTTATGAGACATGATTAAAAATTTGGTGAATGCTGGTGCTGCGTGCTATCCAACAGAAATACAGCCTTGTGAAAACATTTTGATCCATCCTTATCCACATTAATCCTGGGATCTGGCCCCATTTGACCTCCAGCTCTTGTCCAAAGTCAAAATGACTGTGAAAGATAAACATTTTAAAGGGATATAGGACATCAAGGCAGCCATGACAGCACACAATTAAATTAATGGCAACATGTCTTTTATTGTAATAATTTTTAAGAATTTAAACATCCACCATATGTTTTGATCACACCTCCTACCTGTCACCTGTTTATCAATCTGCCTCTGTGGTTGATTCTGCCTCTGTGGTAAACCCTGACTAATACACTTTGGCTAAAAATCATTTGTTTCTAAGGCCACTTCAGGGCAGCAACTTGTTGATAACGATAGATTCCTCAAGGCCCTCATATCTGCAACCCAAACCTCTGCAGAAATAAGTATGGCTCTAGATCATAACTGGTAAAAACAAAAACAACAACAACAAAAAAAAACCCCTCACCACAGATGAGCCTTCGGAAACTACTGGCCTGGCAACTGGTCTGCATTCTTCCAGCTGTGCTAAGAACTTTTAGCAGAGGGCTTCTTTGAGCTGTTCTTGTTAAAGTTACCTCTCACAGAGAAAGTACAGTCCTGGACCATGAAATGTCCCTAAGTGAGTAGAAAACTGGTCATCAGCTCCCCAAGTCTCTGGATACTGGTGCCATGGGGCAGAAAGATGTGGCTGTCTCTGCATAGTCAGGCTCACCCCATCCCTCCCCCTCTCTATATCACCAAGATCATTACTATGTTCACGGATCAGGTCCTTCAAATGCACAGTGTCAAAGGGCACCAGTATACCAGGTGGAAAAGGAGTTTTCTCCCACTCACCAAAATCAAGGCTGGAAGTAACCACCACTGCCAGTTTACTGGGAATACTTTAAGAATGTGCATAAAATGTGTTCTGAATGAAATAGCATGTCATAACATATGTAGTTTGCTTTTCATTCTTAGAAATATTTCCCAGCAATGCCTGCTGACCTGCTTCAGAGTTTTGATAGCCATAAGAATTATCCATAGAATGGATGTCACATGAATTACTTAGATCCCGCTTCTTGGACATTTACACTGGTTTGATCACTTGCAATTAAAAACAAAGGTGCAATGTTTATCCATGTACACCAGTTCATTCATGTTTAAATATGTGTATGTCAAAAATCTCTATCTGTAGACTGGCTGGGTCAAAGAATATGCAAATTTAAACTTTGTTAAGCATTCCCAAATTGCTTTCCTTATACATTATACAAATTTATACTATTAGTAGCATTGAATAAGCCTGTTTACGCTCTTGCCAAAGCATTGTGTTATTGATTTGGAGGGGTCTTTGAATATCTGATACATTAAAAAAAATACACAGTATAAGTTTAATGTATTTTTCTAATTATAACCAAGGTTGATTTTTTTTGTTTTTTATTTACTTTTGTTTTATTAGTCTGACTTCCCATATGTAATGATCACATTCATCATAGGGAATTTGTACCTGTATATAGTATTTTTTGATTCTTCTTTTCTTCCCATTCCCCTCCATTCATCTATTTGTGGGAATCCGGACTGTTTCCAAGATTTAGCTTTTATAAATTGTGCTGCTATAAACATGACTATGCATATATCAATGCAGTGTGATGCTTCTAACTCTTTGGAGAAGATATCTAGAAGGAGAACAGCTGGGTAAAACAGAACCTCCAGTTTACTTTTTTTGAGAAATCTCCATACTGATTTCCATAGTGATTGTACCAATTTACATTCCCACCAACAATGGAGAAGGGTTCCTTTTTCCCCACAGCCTCGCCAGCATTTATTTTTGGTTTATTTCTTGGTGATAACCACTCTGTCTGGAGTGAGATGAAATCTCAGTGTTGTTTTAATTTGCATTTCTTGAATAACTAGTGATGTTGAACATTTTTTCATATATTTATTTGTTGTTTCTACTTCTTTACCTGAGAAGTATCTATTTGCTTCAGATGCCCGTTTTTGGATTAGGTCTTTAAATTTGAGGAGTCTGATTTTCTGAGTTCTTTATATATTCAAGATATTAGTCCTTTGTCTAGGAGTTGCTGGTAAAAATTTTTTTCCATTCTTTGCTTTGTCCCTTCACTCTGTTGGTGGCTTCTTCTGCTGTGCAAAATCTTTTTAATATGATGAGATCTCAGTTGTTGATTCTTTGTAATATCTCCTTGTGATTGGGGTTTTGTTCATAAAGTCTTTGCCTACACCTATGTCTTCAAGAGTTTTTAGCTATTCTATCTTCCAGCAAATTAAGTGTTTCTGTTTTAATATTTAGATCTTTGATCCATTTCAATTTTAGTTTAGTGAATAGTGAGAGACGAATCTAGGTTTAATCTTTGGCATGTGGAAAGCCAGTTTTCTCAGCACCATTTATTAAAGAGGCTGTCTTTCTTCCAGTGAGGGTGTTTGGTGCCTTTGTGAAAACAAGGTAGCTGAGTGTGCTTGGGGTTGTTTCTCCATCTTTACTCAGTTCTATTGATCCTTGAGTCTGTTTTTTTGGTTGCTTTTGTTTTTGTTGTACCAGTACCAAGTTGTTTTTATTATTGTAGCTGTGTAGTATAATCGCAAACCAGGGATTGTGATGCCCCTTGCTTTGCCCTTGTTGCCCAGAATTGCTTTTGCTGTTCTGTGTCTCTTTTGGTTCCAAATGAATTTTAGTGTTGTTTTCTCTACTTCCGTGAGGAATGCTCTTGGTATTTTGATTGGGATTCCAATAAATCTGTATAACAGTCTTGGAAGTACAGTCATTTTCACTATATTGGTTATGCCTATCTTTCCATTTTCTGACATTCTGTTCAGTCTCTTTTTAAGGCTGAGGATTTTTAATATGCTTAAGATCCATATATATCTCCTTATCCATAAATGGTTTACAATCACTTATCTATGATGTTGCTAAAATTTGTGAATTTATTTGGAGGTGAAATGTTAATGAAGTTAGCCCTGTATCCATATCAGTTTCAAATATCTTTCCAAACTTGTCAATTTGTATGGTGTAAAAATTAGCTTAATGTAGTTGAATTACTTACCCTTTTCTTTTATATCATCTATGCTTTGTTTCATGCTCAAAAAGACCTCTCTCACAAGATTCAGGGAAACAAATATACTAGCTTTGCATTGAGTATTTTATAACATTATATTATAATTTAAGTATTTGGCTCAATTCATTTTATCTTGACGAAAGGTGTGATGTTGGGGTCACGCTGTATTAATTTATTTTTAAAAGAGTACTATGTGGTGTCCCAATATGATTCATTGATTAATCTATTTGTCATTCATTGAAATCCCATCTTTATCACATGACAGATTGCAGTGTATAGGGGAGCATGCTTTGGGACTCTTGATGTTGTTGAAAAGTCTACCTGTTCACATACCATTGAACATTATGATTTAAAGTCTGGTAGAGCTAGTTTGCTGATGTATCCACATTTTCCTATCTAACTTTGCTAGTTTTGCAGTATATTTGGAAATCCTTAGTATGTTCTATTGCCACTATAACTGTGATTGCACTCAATTTATAAGTTAGGTTAGGAAAAAGTGATTCCCTTATGATAACAAGTCTTCTAAAGGTGATATGTCTTTCCACTTGTTCACATCCTCTTCTGTATCCTACAGAATACTTTAAATTTTAAGTAGAGGACCTTAAGTATTTTAATTCCTGATATTTTTATGTTAAATCTTGGGATTTTAAATAGGGTCTTCAATTATTCCAACTGAGTATTTTGGACATATATGAATAGCGTTTAATTTCTATATATTTTATACTAGTGACCTCACGAAATTATCTTACTTGCAATTTATTATGTTTGAGCTTTTCGATTTATCATTTTTGCCTTCTTAAATAAATCATTACATTTCTGAAAATGATGATAATATAACTCTTTTCAGTTTGCAGGACCTATGTCTCCCTCGTCTAGTAGTAGAAGTTGGCCACTCCGGCAGAGTATTGAATTACAGTGATAATAACGGTCCTCCGTGTTCTTTGTCTGTTTCGTTTTGTCTTCGTGTCTCTGAAGGAGGGAACGTTTCCAGAGCTTTCCCACCACATGCGACGCCACCTCTGGGATGAAGTCTGTGTGTTCCAGCACCAGGGAAGCTGTGTCTGATCCTGTGATAAATGAGAGACAGAATTATAAAAGTTTTTAAATCAGTAGACGTTGAATTTTAAGTGCTAAGTCAACACTGATGGAGCTTTTATTAATGCAGAGAACATAGTTAACAAATCTCTTCACCTGGAACTCCCACTATTGAGTTTTGGATTTCTGAAATAGCTCTCCACTGGTTGGGTGGATTCTTTTAATATGTCACCAGATTATTTCCTAACATCTTGCTGAGGATATTTGTTGCTTTTTTATAAGCAAAATTTGATCTTTGCTTCCCTTTCTTTCTACTACTCTCGTTTGGTTTTGCCATCAAAATTTGATCCACCAAGAGTTTAGGACTTGTCCTTGCGCTACACACCAAGACAGCCTTAGAGAGCACTGTGGTGGCTACTCCTAAAGGCGGTTTGAGAACTTCCCGGGACAGCAGGCTTGGTGGATTCGCGCTCGTCCTGCAGGGTTTTTACTTTAATTGGTCTACATATATTTCCTTTATCTGCTGGAATTGGAATTGGTGATTTTCCCAGAAAACTCGGTTCAGCAGGGCTGTGACGCAGAGCGTTTCTCTGTGACTGAGAGGCTTACAAGACCGGAGCCGCTGGGACTGAGAAGAAACTGTAACGGTCTGTATTTCGCTTTTTAAATTTTTCCTCCGAAAGAACTTCCTTTGTATCTTTCGTCCCTCGTTTCCTCCTTTAAAACTCACTGATTTCTACCATTGTCTTCCATTCCTTCCTTTTGCTATCCTAAGGCTTATTTGTTAGGTTTTTTTTTATGTGCTGTGCATGATTCATTTCACTCAGCTTTATTCGGTAGGATAGAATAATGAAGGTACGAGTTTTCCATGGAAGACTTCTATAGCTGTAGCTCGTCAACTCCAACCTAAGTTTTAAAAATGGCGATTTTATTTCTGAAAGGTTCAAGAGTTCCATTTTTATTCCCTTTTTTATCTGAGTTGTTTTCAAGTTTCCAGAGAGCAACAGTTCTGTATGTTCATTTGTTTTATGCTTTTGAGAATGATTGCTAAGTTTACTGTATTATTCTCAGAGAGTGTATTCTGAATTAGTTTTCTTTTTTTTTTAATGAAATCCTTCTGTGTGCAACACTGTAGTCATTGCCTGCGTAGAAGAGTTGTGATCCCCATGTTCGGGTTTGGGTTCTGGTGTTACGCGTATTATCAAGATATCTGCTCGGATGTCTGTACTCACATCTTCCATGCCATGTTTCATTTCTATCGTCTTGCTCCACCCAAAACTGAGACCCTGGAAATAACATCCCCTATGATTCCTGATTTTCTGCATATTTATCCTCATTCTCATTTTCTGAATGTTAGTGAACATTGTAATACATGTAATTCATAAATTATAGGCCCCGTCTAGTACAATATTATTATAGAATGTCTTTCTCTGTCCCCTTTAATCCTTTCTGCCTGAAGTCAGCCTTGTCTGCAATTAGACGTTACCCCTTCTGTTCCCCTCTTTTATCTATTTTTCCGACAGACTTCGCCTGTCTTCTTCTTTTTTTTTTAATCTTTTTTTTTTAATTTACCAAGTACATCTATTGGTACATTGTATACATAGTGATCACATTCATCATAGTTAGTTTGTACCTGTACATGATACATCTTGGTTCTCCTCCTTCTTCCCCACCCCTCCCTTCCACTCCCCCTTCCTTCCCTATTTATAGTAGCTTTATTTACATTTTTCCCCTTTTTTCCTTTCCTTTCTTTTTCCTTTCCTTCTTTTCCCCCTCCTGCCTTTCTAATTCTCCTCCCTATTGAATATTATCTTTCTTTTACTTAGTATCTATTATACATTTTTGTCCTTTTTTATGCTTATGGTATCTCATACCAGAGAAACAATTCGATATGTATTCATGTGTGTCTGTTTTATTTCACTTAAGAGTATGCTCTCAAGGTACATCCATTTACCTATAAACATCTCAAGTTTATCCTTTTTATGGCAGAGTAATACTCCATTGTATAGAAAAATTACATCTTCTTTAGCCATTCATTAGTTGTTGGGTATTTGGGTTGTTTCCAAGACTTAGCTATTACAAACTGTGTTGCTATAAACATGGTTGTACATATATCACTGTGGTATGATGTTTTTAATTCTTCTGGGAAGATACCAAGCAGAGGAATAGCTGGGTCAAATGGAACCTCTACTTGTAGTTTTTTGAGGAATCTCCCCACTGATTTCCACAATAGTTGATACATGTCTCTCACCATGTAATAAATTAAATCGAAGTGGATCAGAGATCTAAACATTAAAAGAGAAACACTAAATCTACTGGAATATAGAATAGGAAGAACTCTTGAAGACATAGGAGTAGGAAAAAAATTTATGAACAAAACTCAGACTGCATGGAGCACAAAGGATCAGCGCTTGGGATCACGTCCTATTAAAAAGCTTTGCACAGCAAAAGAAATCACAAAAAAGTGGCATGAAAACCCACAGAGTGGGAAAAAAAATTTTACCAACCATTCCTCAGACAAAGGTCTAACATCTAGAATATATAAAGAACAAAAAAATCAGACCCCCCCTAAATTTAGAGACCCAATCCAAAAATGGGCATCTGAAATGAACAGACACCTCTCAGATGAAGAAATACAAATGGCAAACAAATATATGAAAAAGTGTTTAACATCACTGGTCATTCGAGAGATGCAAATTAAAACAACACTAAGATATCATCTCACTCCAGAAAGAACAGCTATCACCAAGAAATCAACCAATAACAAATGCTAGTGGGGCTGTAGGGGAAAAGGAACCCTCCTCCACCATTGGTGGGAATGTCTGTCTTCTTAATTTCAAATTTTTCAAATTACTTTTGCTCTATTTGAATACACCCTTATAACCAGGTTTTGCCTTGTGGTCTTTAAAAAAGACACCCTTTTTCTTTTAACAGTTTGGTTTAATCCATTTCGATATATAGGTGCAAAGTTTTGCATAGTCTGAACTCCATTATTTTGTGCATTTTTTTTTGTGTGTGATGCCGGGGATCGAACTCAGGCCCTTGTGCTTGCAAGGCAAGCACTCTAATCACTGAGCTAAATCCCCAGCCCCTATTTTGTGCATTCTATCTGCTCTTACTGCCCTTTGTTTTGTTTGTGTGTGTGTGTGTGTGTATGTGTTTTTGAGACGGGGTTTCAGTCTTGCTTTGTAGTTCAGGCTGGCCTTGAACTCACTATGTGGCCGAGGCTGGCCTTGAACTCTCTGCAATCCACCTATCTCAGCCTCCTGAGTGCTGGGATTACAGGTCTGTGCTCCCAGATCCAGCTTTTACTGTACTTTTTCTTTTACTGTATATTCTGTGTTTACTTATTTCTGTGCATGTTTCTGAATGCAGAAAAGATTATATTTTCCTTTTAGCTGTTATTTTGATAACAAAAGCTTATATAATGTACTATTTCTTTTAGGAAGTTTATATTGACAAACAATAAGTAAGGATGCAATCAGGTCATTTCCACTTTTAAGTCTCTCTCCCAAGACAGCATCATTCAATCCTACTTGATTAAACTATTTTTCTTAGTGCTTAATGTGTTGCCTTGAAATACAGCCTCCCTGTACTTGTATGCAAGTTGGACACTGCTCAATTTGAGGGCACATCAATTCCATAAACTACAGTGTATTTAAATATACCTATGCTTATATTATATGTTTGTTTTCATTTTCCAGGCTATAAAATATTGCACAGTCAACACATTGGAGCTATTTCTCATCTTCTCCTTCCCATTCTGCTCCCAAATATTGCTAGATGATTTCCACACTTCACACTCGGTTCCCCAACTACTATTCCCTTTTCTCTCTTAATCTTCGTGGAAAATGAATTCAGTGCTTCCTGCCTGTCCTGTGCTATAGCTTCTTCACCTGTCTTGTTTGGCCAGAATTCATCACAGCTATCTTTGAAATAGATCATGAGAACTCTAGTCATCAAGTTATTGCAAATTCAAAAGCTGTTGCTTTTATACTTGAGTAATATTTTGCCTGAGCACAGAATGAATGGTTTGTACTTTTTTTTCTTTGAGGGCACTGTAGTCATCACTCAGCTGTTTTCCAGTGTAGTCTTTGGGGATGTTTGAAATTAGGTTTTTTTCCAACAGGTGTTTAGTGGGTTTTAAAGAATTGTTTGTTTGTGTGTTTACTGTTGTTTTTGTTTCCACCTGCGGGGTTCTTGCATTACATCTTTGTCTTTAGAGTCCAAAGACATTATTAGAGTTCATTTATGTTTTGGTTGTTCTTCATCATTTTATGCTGGGACAACGTGAATTCTCAAATGTTCTCTCTATGAGTTTTAAAATTCTATTTTGTACTGTATTTTATTATATGGTCTCTTTTTAAAATATATTTATGTATATTTTATACCTTATTTCTTACATTTGATGCCTATAATTTCTTCTTATTCTTTTTTTAAAATTTCATTAGTACGTGTTTGCAGTACATTATGAATACATTGACTGTGGATAGTTGGTACATGACACATTTCTTTGCACCTCCCCTCTCATCCTTCCCTCCACTTCTTAATCCCCTTCCCATTTACCAAAGATTTATCTCCCTATTTCCTATTGTCTATCTTTTATTTTGCTCTTAAATGTATTTATACTTTGGGTTTTTCAAATAAGAGAAACCATATGATTTTTAAGCTTGTGTGTCTGGTTTATTTCACTTAATGTTATAGATTCAAGTTGCATCCATTTTCCTACAAATGCCTCAGGTTTATCTTTATGACAGAGTAGTACTCCATGATGTGTGAATACCACATTTTCTTTATCTGTTCATCTGTTGGTGGACATAGGCTGCTTCTAAGGTCTAGCTATCATGAATTGTGCTGATATAAACATGCTTATGTTTTCTTAACCTTGTGTTCATCTCTTTTCACTTTGGTCATTTTTCTGATCCCTTCCCCGTGTCCCTGCCAGGGCTTCAGGAGGACTCGCTCCTCCCCACAGCCTCCTGCAGTGGCTGTCCCAGCCCATTCCATCCGTAGCTCAAACTGTCCTTGTGTGGTTTCAGCCTTGTCGTCCCTGCATCTCCCTTTCATTTCCATATTCTCAGATCTACCATGTCAGGAGATCAGATCCTTTGACCTCCTGCTTATGGAAGTGGTTATTCAGGAAACCGTGATTGTGTTTTTTAAGCCATTAATATATACTGCCCACAATTTCCATCTGTTCTGTATTAGTATTTTTCTGATGAATATTCTTATTTCCCATTTTCCCTATTATTTCTTCCTTTTTATTGTCCATTTTTATAGACTCAGATTACCGCCTTCTTTTTAAAACAAACATTCACAGAAAAAGGGCTAAGTCTGTGCAGCAGACTCACGGGCATCACTGTGGAAACAGGATGTGTGGGCACAACTCTCCCCTTCTCAAGATCAGCAGCTCAAAGCTGCTGGTGATCTGGGCTGCAGCCTGCAGCCCAAGACCCACTGCCTCACATGCTAACCACCAACAGTCACCTCTGGCCAGTGAGTCTTGGTGTGTTCTGTCAACATCGCCCACCACGGGGCCTCCAGCCCATCTTAGTCCAGCCCTAGACCAGCACCAGCCCCTACACCTGCTTCTCCTTGTCCCACGCTCCTGGCAGCCAGGCTCGTCTGCCAGGGACAGGTGTGCCAGCCCCTTGTGGTGGCTGCACTTCTGCATTTCAGTGTCCTCCTTCCGCATCCCTCATTCCTTAGGGTGAGGATGATGGCTGTGCTCACAGATGACGTTGGGATTTCTGCTTCTCCGTATCACAGCTGCTTTGTGTGCTTCTAAGAGGCATAGGCTGCCCGTATTTCACCCTCCTGGAATCAGAGCCTCCAGCACATCTTCATGTCCAGCAGTCACTGCCATTGCCCCGGAGTTCCCCTCTCCGGACCGAACTGGACAACACTCTCTCCAGAGGCTCCTCTGCCCTCCCCTGGCCTTCACTCCATTTAGCCTGTTGAGATAATGGAGAGGAAAAGGAGCAAAAACTTGGAGAGAAAACAAAAGCAAAGAAGAGAAACCTTAGCGACCTATCCTAGCTTCTTACAGAGAAGTGTTCTGGTGTTCCTCCTGCTAAGTACCTGGCCAGGTGTTTCCAACCACAGCAACATCAGGAGACATGATGACCTTTAAACTACTGAATCCAAAAAGAGCAGAATCCTCATGATGACAGTGATCAGGAGCTTTTACCAGCAAGCCCCTCGGATTTGAAGGCATCATCTCCTTGCTGCACTGCCAGAGGCTTCGGGCTGCAGCTGCAACCCTCCCGGAAGGTCAGCATCGTATCCCAAGCACACCTGCTTGCTGGAGAGGGGAGGCCTGAATCCAAGCACCCACCTGCTGGCCTCTAGGTCCTGCTCCGCTTGAGCTGGAGGCCCTGCCTGGGTGGCACAGCTCTCCTTGGAGAGCCAGGTCACAGGTGGAAGGAGCCCCACCTGGATGGGACTCCTGGTGCTGGGGCTTCGTGGACAACATCATTGCTGTTCTGCCCCTTGACACCACTGTGCACCGCAGAAGACACCTAATTGGTTCATTTAGAGTGTGGTCAGGGTGGTCCGCAGGCCCATTCCGCTCTCATGCGTGAGACGCAGAGTAGCTAACGATTTTAGACAAGAGATTAAGGTCTGGGCTCCAGAGGACTGCAGTTTCATCAGGTCACATGTAGTCTGGCTTGAGATCAAATTGAAAAATCAATTTAAACTGAGCACAAAAGCATGTCCATATGCTGGGGAGAAACATGGAAACAAACTCTCATTTCTCTGGTAAGCCATCTTGGACTAGCCAGCCTCCTTCCCCTGCAGAGTTCTTCTGGCAACTTGGCTGAGACATTTGGCAGTCACAGATCTTCTCTCTTTTTACCATTATTAATCTTCCGTTGTGTAGCATTAGTGCACAATGTGTCTGACCCCCTAACTGTGTTCTGCAATTAGTCTCTGAGTGACCCTGTGAATAACACTGACATTAGCCATGTTCCTCTGAGTATTATACTGCAGGCCTGCCTGACTCAATAGCGTTTATAATAAAGGATCTGGATCCCAATAAATGGAGTCAAAGAGTACCTAAGGTAAAAATGTAGTGATACGTTTCGTATCCCCAACATCCCCACTGCCTTTGAAACTCAGTTAAACAGAATATTTTACTATTTTGAATACTATGGAGTAGAATATTATATTTTTCTCCTCTGTGAGAAATTTGCAAAACCTAGTTGAGTCTCTGATATACAGGATATGAGCCTAATAAATACTACCTGAAATTGATTATACTATGAATCCACTGGGAGGAACAAGAGAATAATTGTTAATGCATTATTAGCTGCTGGCAAAATACTATATTTTACATTTGACTACACAGATTACATATCCTAGCACACACCATTCTATCACATGGTTTTTGCCAGGTTGGTAGCTATTTTCAGGGGTTTTCAACGAGTGTTCCCTGGAGTGCAAGACCAAATGGATGGCATTTCTATAGTGAAGGTATGCAGTGATGCTACTGAGAGCAGAGGAGATGGCCTCTGCAAGAGTCAGCCAATGACTTCCTGCTTCAATGCATCCAGTCTCTAAATACTCTCCTTCTCGGGGAGTAGTGACTTGAAATATGATTTTTAATGTTGCCTATATTCTCCTGACAGGAAATTTCCTTCTCCGAGTACAATTCAGAAAGAACAGGAGACACACAAGGGACCCAAGGCTCTCGCCAGGTGGCTACAGCACATGAGCTGCAATGCATTCTTATTGCCAAGGCTCTACAGAAAGAGCAATGTGTCCTTCCCTGCCTGGGTCCCCAGTCCTGCTGCCCTCCAGCCTCCCACATCTGAAACTTGAAGATTGCTGCAGGCCTAACTGGCCTGTGACCTCAGGTGAGAAGACACTGAGCTGCTCCTACCCTGTCACTGGCCTCGAGGGCATCCTGCAGAGCACTGAGCATCACCCCTTTGGCTGTGGCCTGGTCCTTGGTAGGTCACCCCTCATCTCCAAAGGGAATCTCCCTCTTTTCAGCTCAGCACTCAGACTAAAGGCTTATGCTAGAAAAGGTGCCTGACCCAGAGATGTGCCAGGCTACTTCCTGGCCCATCCTCCTCCCTGCCTTTTTCTGCACAGGTTGGCTCTCCTCTTAGGATTTTCTTTATACAGTTGAAAGCCTGAACTTAATTCTGGCCCTACAAGACATGCCGCTGTGCCAATCACAACTTTCTTGGTTGGCAGTACCTGCTTACCACAACGGACTTCTCGGCACCTCGCAACCCAGTGTCTGTGTTCGCTCTGCTTCTGGATCCGCACTGGCACCCATCGCAGTGCTCTGGCTCCATGAAGACTCTGCAGGTCACACTGTAAAGTCAGAACTAAGTGAAGAGCACAGTGCCCCACCACAGCCTGCCACTCTGGTTACTAAAAGTTGTGGGTACTTTCCTTGATCCCTACAGAACCTGGGGTGTGCTCTGTGGAGACACAACTGGCTTCAACCTACTTACCTCAGGCTCCTGGTAGCCATGGTCAGTACCCGGTGCCCATGGTCAGCACCCGGTACTCATGGTCAGCACCCGGTGCCCATGGTCAGCACCCGGTACTCATGGTCAGCACCCAGTGCCCATGGTCAGCTTCTGGTACCTGGTTGTAATCACCTGGTGCCCAGCAATCGACCTATGATCTTGAGGTCATCAGGTACCTAGAGGTGGTCACCCGCTGCCCACTGGCCATCAGTGTCCTCTAGGAACTGAAGGTCCACAGGTATTTATCCAGGGAATATTCTTCTGGATGGAGTTGTATTTCCATATACCAAAAATTTTTTAAAACAAAAAGCCCAACTTGCTGTGAGCACCTTTTGTGAGCATTCCATTTGAGCAGAATCCAAATATATTTTAAACCCAAATTCCATGCATTTTACAAATTGCTTTTTGTTGTTGTTGATGTGTGTGCTTTCTTAATTTCTGGTAATGCTCAAGCATGTGGTTCCCTCTATATGGTTTTTCTAAGTCTTGATCCCTTTGACTGCCAGAAATTAAAACAAAAAGGCCGTGTGACTCCCTTGTTCTGACTCCTGAGGTTTCAAAAAGAAAGCTATTGTTAACCACAAATTACACTGAATAACTCACTTGGTGTGGGTTTTTCCTCTCAATTCTAATTATTAATAATTACCCTAAAGTTTTGGAGCTCAGTGTAAAAAGAAATATTCTTGTTCCTACATACCAAAAGATCATGGCCCCCTTCCCATTTCCCCCTGGTGAACCTTCCTGAGAAACGGAGTTGGGGGAGTAGCATGCGCTTGGCCTTGTTTCATGAAATAAATGCACTCTTGGAATACAGTGTCCACTACATCCTATTTTTAATGAATCTGGAGAATTAACTGATTCTAGCAATAAATCCTTTGATATATTGGTCATTCTTGGCAAATAATCATCTTCTACCACACCTGGGATTTTTAATCCTATGTTCGTACATTTGTTTTTAGTAAAGAAGGACATCCCATAATCATTCAAGGATATATTTGGTGAGGTGTGCAATTTCATGGTAGAAACATGAGGCTTTCCTTGTACAGAGCTGGGACATAAAGGCTGATGCGCTGAGTTTCACATGTGCGGGACCCTAAACACATCGGCGTCAGGCTTTGAGGCAAGAAGGGCCAACCTGGACTCCTGGGCCTGGATGGCCTTAGCCACATAATGGCTCCAGGGTGGCCCCTGTGACAACTGGCCACCACAGCACGGCTGGTGCATCCAAGAACTTCACACGAGACAGGTGGATTCATTCATGCCACCTCCACTCGGGTCCAAAAACTATCAGGACACCTTGACTCTTCCTGGCTTCCAACAGTTTAATAATCCCTTAAGAGAAAAAGATTCACTTAATTTCAAATTTTGATTCTATAAACATGAAAAACAATATTAAGATGAACAGAGAGTGTTCAAAGTTTTCTTTCCCAATGAGAAATAAAAGACAGGTTTGTACTGGTCACGTCTTGATATGGTTTAATAGATGGTAGTTTTTGGTTTCAATATGGTTTCTTTCTCCTTCCCTCCTCCTCTTTCTGCCCCCTTCCTACTTTTTTTCCCCATCCTGCCCTCTTCCCTCTTCCCTCTTCTTTTCCTCCCTTCCTCCTCTCCTTCTTCGAAGCCCTCCTTCTTTGTCCACTGATCTGAAACAGGTGATGGAGGTAAAGCCCACATACTTGACTCAGCTCAGTCAGTTCTGATATCCAGAGAGAAATGGCAGCCACCCTCACAGCAGTGGCCAACACACTCCCAAGCTCCCTCCACTCAGACCTCAGTGGGGACTCTGGCAGAAGAGGCATCTCAAAAAGCCTGCCCCTCTAGGGGAACACTACCAGTCAAAGGATGCTGCCTCTGGAAGCCATTTCAGGGACATACAATAAGGTCAATCACCATCACCACCTTAGACCAGCAGAACCAGAATTTGGGAGATTAGTGATGGAACCCAATCAGCAGAATTATTCTGCTATAAACCCAGTCAAAATGGGAAGGGAGGGAACTGAGATTTCCCTCATTTTCCCTCCCACTGCTACAGCACTGTATTTAATTGACTTACAATTTTTCCCTAATATAATTCTTTATGAAACCTGCCTTGAGCAAAAGATCCATGATTGTTCACCGAGGGTCGTGCCTCATTTGTTCCTGTAGATTGTGCCTAATTAACGTTAACTTGTCTGTACATAAAAAGTACAATAGGCTGTCCTTTCCAATTTAATTCCGACAGTTTAATCGAATCTGTATTCTTTCAAAAATAATTAGATCATTTACACTTCATTAACATGTAATGTAATGTTGGGACATCCATCATAATGATTTCTTATTTTTCTTGTGCAATATTATCCCCTCTAATGAAACTGCTAACACCATGCATGCCTTAATTAGCTGTATCATATCACTGACGATTTCTGAATAAAGCCCTTTTTACAGATGAAATTGAATTATCTCGGTAGGTACATTTCCAGCAGAATCTGTTCTTTTCTTATTGAAAACACCTTCCCAGGACCAAACTTCACAGTGCTGTGGTGGGTGTCATCACAGTGGCCTGATCCTGGCCTGGCTGAAAGAAAGGGTCCAGGTGAACATGGCAGAGCTGCTTCTCCATGCAGTGCTTAGCATAACCTCGCAGGCTGCCACAAGCACCTGGGCCAGGAGAAACGGTCCATACCTGTGGTCATGGCTACCGGGCAGCAGGTGAAGTCATCCCTGAGGTCAGATAAGTGGTGTCCGCCAAGCAAAAAGATGAAGCTTCAGACAGAGCTGGCTTAGATGAGCAGGTGAAGAGAAGCTGCAGACACACCTGCCTCAGGTAGGTAGGAATAAGGCACCTACCAGATCTTGAGCCACTTGACCCCAAATGATCATGAGCCATGCGGAGAAGCATCTTCAGGCACAGGATAACTCATCACAAGGAAAGTGGCACCAGCTCTTCAGCTGGGACTTGTCTCACATGATGAGGGAGGATGAGGTGGTCCCACGGGCATCGTCACACCAGCTGATCTGCTTAGGAAGAAGTAGGAATCTGAGCAAGGGGCGAATGGATAAGGATTCTTCCTATGAGGGAAAGGTCGCTGCTGGAGATGATGCCCACACCCTCGGCCCAGCTCCAGGTCCTGTTCAGCCTCGTTCCCATAATCATCCTCTCCAGCCTGTAGCTGTCTTACCTCATTCTGTGGCGGCACTTGCCTTTTTCTCCACTCTTTCTCAAGGTATAATGGACAAACGTTGGCTATAGTTATAAAGTATCGCGTGATATTCCATATAAGTGGACACTGTGGAAAGACTGGATCAAGATAATTAACATATCCATCAGCTCTCATACTTACCACTTTTTTGAGATGAGAAAATACAAGATTACTCTCTTATTAACTGTCATGTGTACGGTAGACTGTTAATAAGTAGAGACACCATGCTGTACAACAGGTGTCTTGACATTATTCCTTCTATCTGAAATGTTTTGCCCTTCGGCCAACATCTTCCCAAACTTCTCCCACACAATTTCTGGCTCTTATCATTCTATTCTCTGTTTCCTTGAGTTCAGTTTATTCAGATTCCACGTATTAGTGAGATTATGGCCTTTTGCGCCCAGCTTGTTTCCCTGGTATGAGGATCTGCAGGTTCACCCATGTTGTTGCAAATGACAAGATTTCTTCCTTTCAGAAGGCTAAATAGTATTAAGAATTTTCAAAATCAAACCTGTTCAATGAAATTATGGGACATAAAATCAACCTAGAAATATCAGTGGTGTTTCCATACACGATCCAAAACAAAAATCAAAAAAAAAAAAATCCCATTTATAATAGCATCAATAAAATAAAATACAAAAATATTTAGGCATAAATTTACACAAGAATGTGACAAATCCATAGTGTGAAAACTATAAGCTATCAATGAAAGTTATTGAATAGGACATAAATGAGTGTAACCACATCCTGTGTTCACAGATTGGAAGAATTAATATTGTTAAATGTCTATACGACCTAAAGTGAGCTACAGATTCAATACAATCCCTGCCTAATCCCGATGACATTCTCCTAGCGCATCCTAAAATTTATGTAGAACCACAAAAGATCCCGAATAGCTAAAGCAACCTTGAGCAAAAACAAAAAAAGTTGGTGGCATCACACTGGCTGATTTCAAAATACACTATGAAACAGCAGTAATCAAAACAGACAAATGGAACAGAATAAAGAACCCAAAAATAATTCTATACAATTATGCTCAGTTGATCTTGGACGAAGTTGCCAAAAACACACTATGGAGAAAGGGGAGACTCTTTAGCAAATGATGTCAGGAAAACTGTATATTCATATTAAGGAAAATGCATTTAAAAAAAATTAATTCAACTGTTCTTTCCCCCTTTGGACATTTTTTTTCCCTTTCCCAATATAAAGTATTTTAATCTTTATTTACGCTTTCAGTTTCTCACACCAGAGAAACAATGTGGTATTTAAACATGCGTGTCCAATTTATTTCACTTAAGAGTATGGTCTCAAGATGCATCCATTTACCTAGAAATATCTCAAGCTTATCCTTCTTTATGGCAAAGTAATACTCCACTGTATAAAAAAAAAACATATTTTCTTTATCCATTCCACTGTTGATGGGCATTTGGGCTGTTTCCAAAATTTAGCTATTGCAAACTGTGCCTCTAAGAGAAATAAGAAATAGAAGGAAAAAAATGGAAACAAAGCTTTTATAAATAAGGAGGGAGGAGCGAGTGAAGGAAGGGGAGGGGAATGGGAAAAAAAGAAGCAACAAAATATATCATGTACAGGTACAAATCCCCTATGATGAATGTTATCACTGTGTACGTCTAGAATGTACCATTAAAGTAAAATAAATTAAATAAAAAATTAGTTCAAAAGTAAGTAAAGATGCAAAGATATGTTATGGTTTGTGTCTAGATGTCCCCCCAAAGCCTCATGTGGTAAGAGGTTGCTGGATCTAGAGTGTGTGATGCTGGGACTAAGGGTGTGTGATTACTAAATCAATCCACTGACTGGTTTAGCACCGTCCTAATCCGAGCAGCTGGATAAGATATAAGGTACAGGAAGAAGCTGGTCAGGCCCCTGGCTTGCATCCTTTGCTTACCTTTCCACCTTCTGCCTGTCTGCCATGCCACCCTGACTCGAACCCAGCTGATCATGGACTGAAACCTCTACAAACTGTGAGCTAAATAAACCTTTCTTCCCCTAACTTTGGGTGTCTAGTATTTTGTCCCAGTGATGAGAGAAAAGTAACGAGACAAGATGTAAAACTGCAAAACTACTAGAAGAAAACAGAGGAAAATCTTCATGACATTGGTTTGAACAATGACTTTTTTTGATATGACCCTAAAAGCACAAAGCAACAAAAGCAAAAATAGAAATGGGATCATATCAAATTAAAAAGCTTCTGCAGAGCAAAATAAATAATCAACAGAGTGAAGAAGCATCCTACAGAACCGGAGAAAATATTTGCAAGCCAGATCTCTGATAAGGTGTTAATATCAAAAGTATATAAGAAACACTAGTGAATCAATAACAAGAAAATAAATAGCCCAATTTACAAAACAGGAATAAGACCTGAGTGAATAGTCCTCAAAAGAAAACACACGAATGACCAACATATGAAAAAGTTCTTGACATCACTAATCATCAGAGAAATACAAAATGAAAACCACAATGAGATCTCATCTCGCACCTGTTAGAATGGCTGTTATCCAAAAGAAGAGATAACAAATGTTAGTGAAGATGTAGAACAAAGGCAACTTTTGTACTCTGTCAGTGGAAATGTAAATTAGTACAGCCATTATGGGAAACAGTGTGAAGTTTCCTCAAAAAGTTAAAAATGGAGCTACCACATGACCCACCAGTCCCACTACTGGATACAAAGGAAATGAAATCAGTACATTAAAGAGACATGTGCATTTTGTTAATTGCAGCCCTGTTCACAAAGGCCAAGGTAAGGAATCACGCTAAATATCCATTGGTACATAACTGAATATCATGGTTTATATCTAGAGGCCCCCAAAGCCTCATGCACTCATAGGCAGGGCCTTTGAAAGGCGATTTAATCATGGGGGTGCTATAGATACATGTAATGTTAGGAGGTGGGGCCTGGTCAGAAGAGGCAGTCACTAGGGGATGACCGGGGAGCATGCATCTCCCTCCCCGGCTCCCCGCATGGATCTCTGCTTCCCAGCTGCCATGGCATGAGCAGCTCTCCTTTACCCAGGCCCTTCCATCTTGCCTCTTCTGCTCTGGAGCCAGCCAACTCTGGACTGAAACCTCTAAAACCAAGAATGAGCAAAAATAAACCTCTCCTCCTTGAAGATCCAGATTTCAGGTATTGTATCACAGCAATGACAAAGTGACTGAGTGAATAAAGAAACTTATTATATACACCCCATAGAATACCGTTCCATCTAAAAAGAAGGAAGCCTGCCATTTGCACTTATGTTCTAGTTGGCCAACCGCACTTCTTCATCTGATGTGACCCTGCCTCGGTCAGAATCTAGCTGAGATACAGGTTCAATCATTTACCTTTCAATAGTCTTTCAGTGGTCTCTGCGTCCTCTTTCAATTAGCCCACAAAGACCCTGCTCAGCCCACAGCCGATGTCTTAGCTCACCTGCATGAACATTTCATTTCAGCCACACCAAATCACAACACGTCTCTATGCTTCTGCAAAGCTGCTGCCTCTGCCTGAAATGCCGTTCCCCAAATTATTTACCAAACTCTTACCCATCCTTTAGAACATAGCTCATCTGCTGCCTCCTCCAGAAAGCTTTTCCAGATTTCAAGTTTAACTCTGATACCACTAGACAGTATTTTCCCAAAACAAATTCTTAATAAGACAACAGTACATACAGTGTCACATTGCCATGTAGCTCCTGCAACTCTAGATATGAAATCACTAAATTCTTGGTGTAGAATTTCACTCTGAACCCAAAGGATTGAAGCAATAACCAGGGCTATGAGTAGCCGGAAGACACAGATTGGCGTCCCCACCTGCCAGTCAGTCAGACCCTCTGTAGTATGCCCCTTGACCCTTAGAAGTCTCACTGTTTCATGGGCAACACAGAGGTTATGATGCCTACTGTGTGGGTTTCTGAGGTTCAGAGAGAAAAGCTCTTTGAAGAGTTCTCCAGATGATACCAAGGCCCTGTAGACAGCAGTCAAAGCACAGGTTCATAGAAAATGCTACTCAACAAATATATATTGGGTGCCATAACATGAGAGTCTGAAAGAGACAACCCATTTCATCCAACTCAGCAGGACCTCCAGTCTTTTGCATCATGTGAAATCCCAGATCTGCAGGCCTTGGACAAGCACATTCTAGAGCTCACTCTTCTAGAAGTGACTCATGTCTGGCTGCACAGGGGAGCTCAGCTCTGTGAAGAGACAGATTTCTACACCTGGAGATCCAAGAAGTCAAGAATGGCACTGACAACGAAAGAAAAGAGTGTGCAGGATGGCCACGGAGCCTCTGCGTGCAAGGACCTATGCACCCATCATCTGCAATCCCAGAGATCCTGACACAGTATCTCTGCATCTGCCCCCACCCCCACCCGGTGGTCACAGAGGCCGGAACCAAACAGTTAGGGTGAATTGGTCAGCATACTGCTCAGGTGGGATCTGACTTATGAAGCAACAGTGATTCAAATAGGTCATGTTTTTATCATTGCAAAAAATGCTCTAAAAAGAGGAGAAGAGAGTGTACTCATCCAAAACTGGGCATAGGGTTCAAACTGCCCTCCTTAGACCTCAGGGATCACACAAACTAACTTGGGATTATCTGCAAGTATAGAACTAGGAAATCAAAGCTGGAATGGAATAAACCAGAAAACTTCTGAGAAAATAACAATGCCCCAAATACGGTTTCTTTGTCCGGGAAAAAAAAAAGTACCATCAGTGTAGGGTGGGTGCATAAACACACCCATTCCTATTGGGATGTTTGGGTTTGCTGTTCAAATTCCTGCCTCTAGGCGCTGGTGACATTAAACACTACGACTGACGTCAGAGGCGCAGACCAGCGCCAGTGCTCAGCGCAGTGTGTTTGCTGTTCTGTTGCTGTTTTGTATCTGCTCTTCGAATCTTTTACCCACCATTAAATAAGCAGAATGCATACATGGATTTTTATTTGGGCAAAGAAAATGGAGGACTGTGCAATGCAACAATTCCAGTGCCTTTTGATGCTTTTTGCTTACCTTCTCCTCCTCAGACGTGATGAGGCGTAAGCTGGGAGGCAACAGGACCACAAAGCAGAGGTAGCCAAATATCACTCTCCAATGTTGAGTCTTTTGAAAGCAGCACAGCATAATTGTCCTGCAAAACATTTTGGGGAATCCAGGCTACTAATTAACTGCTAGTGGATCAATTAGTTATAATCGCTGTAATAATACACAAACAAGGGCACGAAGCTTTGCGCTGCTGCGCCTCTCTGTACATTTGGTGAACATTTTTTTAAGCCTTTCCTTTGAAGATTTAAGTTAATAATTTATTTCTAATGAATCGCGTCTTTCTGTTTCCCTGGTGCACAGGGCATTTAAATGGCTGGAAGAAACGATGTTATTAACATGATTTTGTTTTAAAGAAAACTTTCAACATGGAGAGCAACATCCTCATATTAATGTTTCTGTTCTCAATTTCCAGAAGGGTCATGAGGAATTAAGCAGTGAAGACATTAGAAAGAGACTGGGTGACTCGAAGTCATAGGAAGTGGATTTTATTTCTTTGGTGGGTGATTTGACATTTCATGAAAATTTAGTTCTGTCTCCTACAATATCTATAAGCATATGTAACACATACATAATCTATGAATAAAAGTAATTCACAATAAAGCAAAATTGTTTATGAGCCTAACTTCCTATCCTTGTTTGATAGGAGGAAATGATTCATGGAAGTAAATCCATTTGCTGAAACAAATTTCAAGTAGTAAAAACCCTTCCATGATGCATCGGCAGCTGTCCACACCCCTGACAGATGTTCTCGTAAACACAGAGCTGGGGGCCACACTTTCCTCTCGTCTTTCTTTCTTCTTAGCTGTTGAATAAAGGGGCATGCTTCCCTCTCCGGCTCTTTCATGTCTTCCCCCAGTTTCATAGGCCCCTACTCATTTGCTCTTCATCTGTCTAGTGAGTGGCCATGGCGGAGGTGCTGCCTGACTGGGGAGCCTGTGTACTCGCTCCATCTGACAAATGGAAGCAGCCTGTTGCTGTTGAGGAAGACAGTCTATAATTTAGCAGGTCATCACACTGCACAAAAACGCTTGAGTTAGTTTTAGAATATTTACATTACTGAACTATTTCAGCGGAGAAACTTTTTCAAAACAGCAAAGTTTGTTAACAAACTTCAGTGTTTTTGAAACTTGGTGAAAGTGACACGCCTCAGCCCCTGGTCTGATAGAGGCTCCCCAAACTTTGGGCAACCTCAGACCATCCCTGCTATAGGTTTTGCTGGACTAGACAGGGTCCCAAGTGAGTGAATGCATGCACTCTTGCAGGAGCAAGCTCTGCTGATGTGAAATATTACAGAGGAAGACTCTTGAATCAAGTTCTATGCTGTGCTTACTCCTTTCATTGAAGATTTATTTAACAGAGTCTCAACCCCACTCTTGACACAGCTCTCAGCTTGAGGGTACAGAGGAGGAGGAAATACAATAACAAGCAAGACCAAGCTCCACTGCCAGGCAGTTTAGACTTAGAAAGGGGCGGGAGAAAAACCATTCAACCGGGAAGCAAAGGAGAATAAGACTAGGGTGGGGCTGAGGCGGAGAGGGTGCTCCTGGTGGCTGGAGGGCGGTAGTGTGGGCTCGGCTCCACAGTGGTGTCCAGAAGACCCCGTGACTGCAGAGGCAGCAGGATATGACAACAATTTCACACAGATGCCAGGGGGTGGCCTCAACCAAGAAGCCGGCAAAGGAAATGGGAGTCCAGAGACAGGAAATTTGGGAGCCATGGACAGAGGTGATCCCACAAGGGATGGCCAGTGGCCTTCCCCTCAGCATTTAAGCCTGGGTTTGAATGTCCCAAAATAGTCATAAGCATCCAGGCGAGGCTCATCTGGCCATTGAACAGATAAGAACTTATCTGCAAATGGAGTTCTTCCAATAGGCGTCTCCGAGTACATCATCTCTGCACTGGAAGTGTGGCCTGGGCGGCATAACCAAGGCAGGTCAGGTCCTCACTTCTAATCTTAAAAGAGTGTTATGATTTCTGGGGAAGAATAGACAAGGGTCCCTAAATCACAGCTCAGAAGAACTAACGTCAGTGTTTTCTATTGAAGTTGTACAATTGTGAACACTTGCTGTGTATCTCTGTGATTTTATGCATTTTTCAAACTGTCAGAATAGTATCAACTGCACATGTATAAGCAGTTTGAATGGAGGAGTGCTAACTTTAGGCAAGAGAGGAAAGAAAAATGGAAGGTACAGGTGTGTGGAGCTGGTCAGCTTGCACAACGCATGTGTGGCTTGTCCCCGAGGGCCAAGCACAGCTTCTTAGGAGAAGAGATGTTGGCCACTAGCTTGGTCTGCTTGGTCAAGACCGTTTGACCATGGACAGAAAAAGTGAAGAAGAGAATCAATAAATCAGAAGGACCTGAGAGCTGTGGCCTGGCCCAAGCTGCCCTTACAGTGCTGCCCTGTGTTTCCAGAAACAGGGGCATGAGGGAGTCAGTAGCCCTCCAGCCACAAAAATCCACACCACTCACAGGTGTTCCCAGTGGACAATCAGTGGGTCCTCTTTTGTTTCCCTTTCTGCTCTTCTCTGTGTTGTCCCCACATGCTGCATGGCTTCCAGGACTGTGTTCTCCAACCCACAGCTGTCTACATGTGCCTGTGCCTTCAAGGTCAAGAGGAGAGCAGGAAAGACAGGCCTGGGAGAGGAGAGACACCCTCTTACCTCTTGCTCCAGGCCGGAGGCCACTGGACTCTGTTCTTATTTCCATGTGTCCATGAAGGGAAAGGGTTGATTGGCTCCATCCATCCATAACCCTTGCTGGAAGAGAAAATAGTGTGTATGGTTCAAGGCAGAGTTCAGGAGAGGGGCCAGCTGCCAGTAGGACCCACTTAGAAACAAGCTTTCACTGACCATAGCTAATTCTGCCTTTGTGTTATTCACTTCACTCCACTAAATAAGAACCACACTTTTCCATTTTGGAGGACAGAAAGGATCCTTAACATCAAGATGTGGAGATCATAGTTTGATAGGACATGAGCCTACACACCTATAGGCTAGGCACCTATGATTATGAACTTGAAAACCTCTGACCTACGAACGTGCAGTCTAGGGACCTGTGGCCCTTGACCCATGAGGATCCAAGTGACCCATAGGGCCATCCCAGTGCCTGTCTCACCACATACCTGTCAGTGGGTAGATGTGGGAAACAGGTACAATTGGCCTGAGTGCAACGATGGAAGACAGAGGCATAGCAGACACTCTGTATGTCACTCTGTCCCTCCCACACTGCCTCTGAGGCTGCCAATCTTCATTCCTATTTCAGCACAAAGACTGAAACTGTACGAAGACACCTGCATAGGCTGGCACATTCTCAGGCCTAAGGATACCAAGGAGGGTTGACCCACTCTACTGGCACCTAGAAATGCTTCTGCAACCCAACAGGTGCCCCCCCACCTCCTCCCACTGTGGGTGCCATTGGACCCTTTCTGAGCTGAACTCATAGAGCTCATAGAAGCTGACGCCCTCTGATGGACCCCGCTTTCCTTCAGTCCTGCTTTTGCGCCCTGCTTTCCTTCTGGGGAAATGGTCCCTGAAGGAGACTTGTCATTTAAGTATCTGATAACTTCAGGCAACCTAAACTTTTTAATTAAGGTTACCCTTCAGCCCCCATCTGGAATTAACAGCTGTTCTGAGGTGGTTAACTTTTGAAGATTGTTAATGTGGGTTTCCTTCCTGGAGTGGCAAGAGACATTGGCCTTTTTTTTTTTAATTATATTTTAATGGCACATTTTAGATGTACATAGTGATAACATTCATCATAGTGGATTTGTACCTGTACATGATATATCTTGTTGTTTCTTTTTTTCTCATTCCCCTCCCCTTCCTTCACCTCCTCCTCCCGCCTTATTTTGCCAGCTTCCTCACAAAACAAGACTTTGCTGGCCTCTCCCTGCCGGCCCTGGAGGCCTGGGCCACCTCAGGGTGCTCTGCCAGGGTCCACGACAGCCAGAGGGCTGCAGAGCAGCTACCTGGGACTGAAGAAGACCGCTGGGTGGCCTTGCCAGGGTCAGCTTCCATCAAGGACGCAGGTCTCTGGCCCACTCACAGACATTGCTGAATCCAGAGCATTGATCCTATGTTTGATGTGAAAAGAAATTAAAGCCCTGGTCTCATTAGATAAACCGGTTCTGGTGAGAGATCACAAGGAGAGGCTCTCTCCTTTTGTAGATGCTGAATGGCCACAGCAGGCAGCTTCTTGTGCACAATTGATTTCAAGCAGAGTTTTGTCTGAAAGATGCTTCTAGATTATGGCAAGAAAGCATTCTATAATCCTCCTGCCAATGCAGTTATGTTTAACAGACATGCAGCTCTTATCACTGATTGATAACACTTAACTCAAAACATATTTCAGCTTTGGGAATGTCAATATTTTGCCTCCGAGTGAAGGTGACCCCTGCTCCGCTTGTTTGCTAAGTGTGCGCCATGGTTTGCTGGTAAATTTGTAAGGGTGGTCGTGTGGGCAGGCTGTTATGGATTTGCTATCTTAGCCTGAAGTGTTTGCTGCTGATTATGTGATTAAATCAATAATAATTTCTGCTTGGATCCTGGGCTTCTCAACTCATCTTCTGGCCCACACCGTGGAGCAGAGCAATGAGCTCTAACACAGGACTCTCGAGTGCTTTGTTGTGGAGGAAGTGCCAGGGGTATGGCAGGTGGCTCTGATAGCTCTTCAAAAAACAAAATATTGTAACAACTCTGCAGGTAAATAAACAAGTGGTCCTTTGCTGCTGAGGAGGGAACGTGACAGGTGGGAGATGGGGATGTTGAATCGATGTTGCTGTTTACTCTGGCTTTACCTGGAGTCCTATCCTGTCCACAGCCTGCATTCCATATGAAACCAATATGCTTTTGTTCTGAAGAGAGGGCATTTGCATTTAAACAGCACAAGGCCCACTCACCTACCTGGGCATTTGAGGTCCTGGGCACTTTTGCATCACAAGGCAGAGAGCTGCCTGGCACCATTCTCTCTCCCTCTTGGGGATCCCGGTTGACCCAGCAGGACAGGACCAAGACCCTCTGCTAACCCACACCCCAGATCCCTAGAAAGCACATGTTTCCCTTCAGTGAGTTGTTGGCATGGGCTGCCTTCGGTGGCACAAGGTAACAGCCCGGTTCACAGCAAAGGGTATCAGAAATCCATGTGCGATCATTCTTGTAACAGTCTATGACACACTGAAGGACCTTCAGCTGGGGTATCTTCCTTCCTCCCCCAGGGCCCAGGTAGCAAGAGGGTTGTGACTGCTCCAGCCACTCAGCCTCAGCAGGACAATCGGGCAATTCCATCTCCCAGCGGAATCACAGGAACACCAGCAGATATTTTAGAAATCAGAACATCTGGTCAGTCACCTTCCCCCATATGGGAAAACAGAGCTTTGTTAATAAGGCTACGCTGGAAAAGTGACGGAAGGCGAAGGTAGTTTTCACAGTGACAGGACGGCGCTGGGCTAATGCTTCCACCCTGGAAGCAGCACACACCGCGATGGACAACAACTGTGCTAATCAGTTCTTTTAAACAACAAATAGCTCCTCGTGATGTTAAATATTACTTAAAAAAAAAAAAAGTAAGACAGCCCCAGGGATTGTGTTCATCAGTTTGTTGGTAAAAGGCAAGTTTCCTGAGGTTCTGCTTTGAGAGCCAATTCAGTATTTATTACTCGTATGCAATTGTAATTGTAATTACTATTTATCTATCGGGAATTGGGCTAAAAAAAAAAAGGATTATTTTGTTGGAAGAGTGGGGCCAGGGGAGGGAAAAAGCCTTCGGTTTCTAGAACACAGCCAAGCTACCACTTGCATGGCACAGAGGCCTCTGCCTCGGCAGCCTCAAGGTGAGAGGTAGGTTCAGCCTCTGAGCAGGGCTTTGCCCCTTTGACTGACTGTGAGCCCAGCTATGTACAGCTATGGGAGCCGTCATGTCCCATCCAAAGCTCAGGCTCTTCACTTACACTGAGGGTGCACTGCTAGAAAAACGAAAGGAGTTCCAGCCTCTGGCACAAGCCAGGACCTGTATGAACCAGACAGCATAACGTGACTTCAGCCCAGGGCATACACGTCCCACAGCACCTCAACCAGTGGCTTCTGCAGACTTGGTTAAAAATCCAGAGGGGCCCCAGAGACAAGAACTGGGTTTTATCGTGCACCCTAAATCAAATCGAGAAGCACCAGAAAGGCCCTCAGGGTGGCTACTACCTCCTTCTCTCCTGGTTTCTTTATCAGGTCGCTCTTCTCGGATTGCCCACTGCCCACCCAATGTGGTGCCCTAGTGTGCCTCCTGCCCAGCGCTGTGAAACCTGGCCCTGCTAGTAAAGAGATAAATCTGAGCCAGGCATGGTGGTATTCATCCGTAACCCAACATTCTGAGGGGCTGAGGCAGGAGGATTGTGAGTTCAAGCCCAGCCTGAGCAATTCAGTAACCTAAAAAATAAAGGGCTGGGAATGGAACTCAGGGTGAAGGCTTTGGGCTCAAACCCCAGTACCAAATGACAACAGAGACAGAAAGAGAGAGAGGAGAAAGAGAGAACTGTATAAATTACCTCCCTGTCCAGTAGACTCCTGGAAGGCTTCCGAGTAGAAAAAAACTCCTTGTGAGTTGGCCTTTCAGAAGGCTCCAAAACAACAAGTAAACAAACAGAAACGAAGCTCTGCCCCTCTGGAGACAAACCCAGATTCATGGCAGGAGAGCAGTCGGCAGATCCTAAGAGTAGAAGGGGATCCCTGTGTCATCCTGGGGGTGCTGGCAAGATGACATTAGGGGTGCTTTGCACCCGCCACCAGCAGAGTTCTGTGGGCTCAGGTGGACCCTGTGGCCAGGTCGTAGAGGAAACCAGCATCGCAAGCTCCTCACACACATCCCTGCCTGACTGTAGGGCGCCTGGCTGACAGGAGGCAAGGAGCTGCCTATCTTTGTTATCAAAACTTTTACCTTCACACAAAAATAGGCTTTTGAATTTTATTTGTAACGGAATAAATTTTCTCTTGACTATTTCTAGAAGCTAATCCAGGACATTTCTCTTCCCTTCCTCCTTTCTTTCTACCCTCCCTTTTTTGGAGGGGTCAAGGGCTGATTTCCGGAGACAGATTTAAAGTTCATTTTGGCAAACCTGAGCTGCCCCCCTCCATCCCACTGGGAATGATTTCAAGGTGACCCCAGACGAATCATCCCCAACCAAGAGCATTTCTGGTGCCACAGCCTACCATCAAAGACACTCTCTGCCTTTTCCTATTTGTAAATGCATTGAATTTAAAGACATTTTCTGAAAGTTAGCTTGGCATCATTCACTATTATTCCTGCAAATAAAACACCCCATTGGAATTACCATATAATACGCATATATAAAGTGCTTTATTCTCTTTATACCCCCTGGCATAATTTACCCACATTGTTTTTGTTTAAGAAAAAAAAGTTTTTGCTTCCATGGAACACTGACAAGTTGCTAATGATCAATGACTTGAATTTGGAACCAGTAAAACCCACCCTATGAAACATTTCACCATTTCCACATGGATCTTACCTTCAAAACAGCCTTTTCAGTCTCCTAGCTCAGCTACAGCGGAAGCCAACCCCTCTTCACAGGCTGTTTGAAAGGCCTCAGCCCACCTGAATTCACAGGGCTCAATGGAGGTTTTCCATGAGCCCCTCACCGTGCCATCCTGGGGACCTCGAGGACCTGCTGACACTACTGTTCCATTTTTGTTTGTTTGTTTGTTTGTTTGTTTGTTTTTAGTCAGCATAGAATTGCCACACTTGACATTTCAAGCCACAATTAAACCGGGGTCAACTAAAACAGTTCAAGAGGAGGTTTGCCGGCCATCACACCTGCTTCCAGGTTAGCCTTGCGCCTCTGTGGTCGGGGTATTGGCCCTGTTGACACAGGTCCAATGGATATGCGCCACTCCTCTTCGGGTGCACGAAAAGAGACCACTCTTGCTTGTATCCGACATCTTTTAAAGCATTCCCACCTTTCAGAGTTTCATGATCTTTCTGAGGAGGATTTGAGTTTTCCTCTGCTTTCTTAGCCAATTCCTCTGTTTTTGTCAAAGGACAATGGGCCGGGGCCAGACATCTGGGGCAGTTAAGGAAGCAAGCATAATTATCTTCAATAAAATTGCTTGGACTTAATCCAAAGTGGTTGGATAGACCTTAGCTTCAGGTTAGAAGCAACAGCCTGTGCTTACTGCTGCAACCTGAGAAAGTCCCCAGGATAAATGATCAGAGGTATCTCTGCTGCAAAGCGGCAAGTTTCTTTAGTCATCTGTGTCACCTACTCAAATACTCACAGTGACTCCAGGATCCCTGCATTTGCAAAATGGAAGCCCTCCAGTGAAATGTGTTTCCCAGGGCCACTGAGAACAATGCCAAACACAGGAGCCCAAGTGCAGCCATGACATACACGACAGAGCCCTGAACCACCTGCTCATTTAGCTGTGCTAACTTGAATGTGGACAGGGGGAGGCATGGCAAATTACCCCTACCATACTCTGAACTGGGAAGTCTGCTGTCCACTAAGCAAGCAAAGAGGATAGAGAAGAGATGACACTGCAGAAGGCAGCAGTGGCGCTATAAGTGATCCTGACTCGTGCCCAAGTAGGAAGGACTGCCTTGAAATTTTTCTTCTGTCAATTCTTATAACTAGGTATCTCCCTGCAACTGTAGTCCCAAACTTGAGTCACAGTTCTGGGCCTCATGGAAGAAGCCTCACTGTACTGTTTACATGAATACTTCTTATTGCCTGGCCAGTGACTGCCAGTGTCCGTGAACTTCAGCCACACCTGTGGCACACACAGAGTGAGCATGTACAGGCAGGGAAAGTTCTCCAGGCAACAGCATTCTCTGCCTGCAAAAGCATCGCTGCAGAAACTAAAGGGAGCACACCAACAGCTCAGCTTCCTGACATTTTAATCCCATGCTTCCAGAAGGCTGCCAACCCCTGACCAGAGGGCCGGGAACTCTGATCCCAATAGTGAGTGTTCCACATGAGCTACAGGGAATGAGAAAGACTTCATTCTGCAAGAACCACTGTATCGTTTTGTGTCATGGGGAGGCAGGAAAGCTCTCAAGATGAGTTTGGTTGGGCAGAGGGGGAAAACACAAGATTTATTTATGGCTATTTCCTGAAAAATGCATCTGCAAAATTGAGAGATCTGGATGCCACTGAAATCGGCAGAACCTCCAATAAGCAGGACCATCAATGCACTCTGTACTCTGGTCTGGGATGGACCCTCCAGGCAGCTGGCTTTGGCAGGGACTCTGAACACTATGGATTAAGGGGAAATGTGAAGTCACATTGTCCTGAAACATGCCACCTAACTTCTGTGACACTGACAGGGAAAAGGATGGGACCTGAGGATGAGGCGCCAAAGGACAGGCTGGGCCTCCCCTCACACAGCAAGGGGCAGGGCTTTGGGTACTTCACAGCTGTATGGTGACAAATTTAGCTTCATTTCTTGTGAGAAGAACAGCTGGGAAGGGCAAGACTCACTCCTGCAGGCTGTATGGGATGCAGTGTGGACTGGGCGGCCCAGCATACACTGACAGAGGTGTAGACATGGCTGTGTGTGAAGACATAACCAGGCCCCTTCTGAGGATGCTTCTGTGTGTGCTGAGCACAGAGCAGGCCACAGGGCAGCTGGTGTGCTCAGGAAGGTCAGTGCTAAAGGTCCCAGGGCCAGCTCTAGTTCCCAGACCTCATCTCAAGAAGGTCATCCGACCAGATCTGTGTCCAGAAAGCAAGTGCATGCTTGGAGTCCCCAGGGAGGTGGGAGGCCCTGCAGTCTAAAAATGCCCCCCAACACACACATCCCTCCTGCAAGACACTGGTTGGACTGCAGCACTGAAAGAAATGTCCCATTGAGAATCAAGTTCATTCTTTCCCATAGACTCCTTGGGAGGGTTGCTGCTCTGGGTTCTGTTGGGTCCCGCCACACCATGCCCAAGTCCTCTCACCCTCTCTGCAGTAGACCCTTCTCCCACCCTTTCAGCACTCAGAACTCAGGGCTTCCTTCCCGTGGGCACCACACGAGAGACCCCCCCTCCTTTTCATGGCCTGGCACATCCTCCTCTTGACATGCCCCCATGGTGCTGGATTTATCAGAGGGCTGAAGAAAGTAAGAAGGATCACCAGTTTCCTATGGCCTAGGGGGTGCTCCCTGTCAGCAGCCCCAGCTCTCACCTTGCTCCCCAATTTCCGAGACTAGGGCCCTGCACTTCCTGCTTCATATGTCAGGAGATCCCCACTGCTTCTCTCAAGGCCAGCCTTTCCCAGGGCCTTCCCTTCCCCTCTATCAAGTTGGCAGGACCCCTAACAAGAATGGCTGAGTCTCTCTGATCTCTGTGGATGAGACAAAAGGAGTACCCTGGGGCTGGGGTGCCACAGGAAGGGGGTCAGACTCCCTGCAGTGGCCTTGGTAGGCTTAGGCCACCTGGGACTGTGGAGCCAGTCACCTGGTGGGGGGAGTTCTAGACCAGACCCCTACCTAGTGCATCCTGCCAACATGCAAGAGAACGTGTCCTCCTATGTAATAGACAAAGCACTGTGGATGCACACACATGCACACACCTCTCCAGATCAACCACCAATCACAGAGGCTGCTGTGTCTGAATGAAAGGGAGCGCAGAGCCCACCTTTGCCAAGCCGCAACCCCCACGCAGTGCTCCGATGTCTTGTGGAGATGCTGTTTTCACCCCACCTTAAATGTCTAACTGTACCTGCTGGCACCTGGTCAGACTGAGTAGGAACCACCCTAGCCAGAGATGGTCCCTCGTCATTCCACCTAGACGTATGCGTGAAAGGAGCAGACTGGCAGCTCCTCCAGCGCGTGTCTTATGAAGAATCACAACCACTCGTTCAGGGAACATAAAAACTACTTACAGTTAATGTGATCGAAATTGCAGTGAAGGTTTAAAATAAAAATTTTACTACAGTAAAACACAACTTACCATCGATCTTCCTCAACATACTCCCCTTGCTTCAAATATACTTAACCCATCATTCCCGCCACTTTGTGAAGCAGTTCCAGAAGTCATCTTTCATGAGTGTCTTTTTCTGAAATGATTCAAAACATTTAAGGCAAATTTTGTCAAATGGCATTACAGTGTATCCTCATCCATTCACCAGATCTGGCACTGTGCGATTTCTGGCTCTTCCCCAAAGTCAAAATGACCATGAAAGGCAAACATTTTGAATCCATTCAGGAGTTTGAGGCAGCCACAAAAGCACAATTAGATACTCACGAAACTGTCAAGAACAATGAGATACATGTGTATGAAATGACGGGGAGTCATTTTGAGGAGAATTGATGGAAACAGGTTCTCTATTGTAATATTTTTAATTTAAATACCATCATATCTTTTGATCACATGTCATACATGAGATTGTCTGTACCCTCTTTGTGAGCATCTATTTAAAACACAATTTGAACTATCCTCCAGGGGAAAAAAGCATCTAGAGCCAGCAAGTAATTTAGGGAGTTGTGCTAGGGCTCAAACTCAGGGTCTTGTGCTTGCTAGGCAAGTGCTCTACCACTGAGGTAAATCCCCAACTAGCCAGGAAGTAATTTAGAAAGGAAGAGGTATTCTCTCTCTGAAAAACCCCATGGATGATTTAGAAGACATTCTTCACTGTAGAAATGACATTTGGGGCCCACATTGCCACTAATAAGAAAGGTTCAGTGCTCCAGAAGTGTTAGGCCCTGTGGGTCACCCTAAGATTTGCTTTTCCTTTCAGACTTTTCCTTGTGGATTATTTCATCAAGTGACATATCTTGGGCAGGCAGAATCAACTTCAGGGTGTCTTGGCCTGCCAAGTTGATCCCTACCCAGGACACCTGGGGATTGAGTCAAGCATCAAACTGCACCCACATATTCCCAGAAGTTCCAGATACTCTGGAGCTAGCTCATCTCCAGACCCCAGTGTGGACATCTGTGTGCAGAGCTGCCTTGGTCTCTTGGGAAGCTCCATGTAGACCACACCTTGAGGCTGACCCAGGAGGAAGATGGCATTGAAGGAGGAAACATGAACACAGACATCATCGTCCACTGATCCTCCTTTTGGACACACCATTAACGTCCTCTGCACTTGTTGACTCTGTTCAAGATGGTGTTTGGAAAATCTAGCATTTCTGAGTCCATGCTGGACTCTCCAGACATATCCAATGACACCCGAAGCTGCAAAAGAGGCTTAAAGGACCGCCAGGGCACCTGCAGGACACACACCAGCTCCTGCTCAGCTCACAGGCTGCCAGATGGTTGAGAGATATTTTTTCCTACTGAGGCTGAAGTCTGACAAATTCCTGGGAAGCCAGCACTTGTAGCCCAGACTAATTCCATTTGTCCTCACATTTTAAATATTGAAAGTCCATCTGAGTTGCTCGACTTCAAAAGTATTACTTTTCTTCATTTCTTTCTTGTAAAAATTCATACATATCCAGTTTTGAGAACGACTTTAAAACATGAGCAAAACTAACTGGAAACTCTTGACTGCTCAGAAAACATGTTTTTTCTTATTTTTTATTTATTTTTTAACATATAAGAATATATGTATGTAGAAATCATCCCTACCCAAATACCAAATACCATTTTGGTATTTTAATTCTTGCATTAAAAAAAAAATAATAAACACATTAATGACACCAATATAGCTTCCTAATTAGTCTTTATCAAGCAAAACTTAATAAAGTCTTTATGTATTCTTACGCTTTTAAGGATTCTTTCTCAGTTAAATTTTTAACTGATATGTAAAAGTGTAAAAGTTGGACACGTTAATGGAATACCATGTGCTATTTCAATATTTGCATACATTACATAATGTTTAAATCAGGTGAAACATACTTCCTCAAACATTTATCATGTCTATGGTTAAAATATTCAAAATCCTTTTTTGAAGCTTTTTGACATATGTAATACAGAATTGTTATCTACAGTCACCTTGCTATATGAAAACACAGCACTACTTTTTAGTCTTATGTAACTGTGACTTGGTCGACTTTTGCTCTTCCATCCCCCAACCACACACACACACACACACACACACACACACACACACGCACGCACACACTTTCTTCAGCCTCTAATAACCGCCATTCTACTCTCAACTCACCATTCTAGATCAACTCTCTTAAATTCTACCCTCATATGAGTGAGATCGGAGTACTTCTTTTTTTTTTTTTTTTTTTTTTTTTTGCTATGCCTGGCTTCCTCCACTTAATGATCTCCAGTTCCACCCACTTAGTCTCAAATGACAGGATTTCATTATTTTTTATGGCCGATTAGTATTCCATTGTGCACACATACCATATTTTCTTCCTTCATTCACCACACACTTGGGTTGTCGCCATCTCTTGGCTCTTGAGAGTAGTGCAGTGCTGCTAGGAGTGCAGATGTCTCTTTGACATGCAGATTTCATTTTCTTTGGAAATGTGCCTGACAGTGCCATTGACGGATCATATGGAAGTTCTATTTCTAGTTTTTTGAGGAAGCTGCAGACTGTTTTCCATAGTTCCAGTGTACTAATTTACATTCCCACCAATAGTGTGCAAAGCCTCCCTTAATACCCATCCTCGCCAGCACAGCTATCTTTAGTCTTTGACAGTCGTCATTCTTATAGGGTGCAGTGGTAGCCAGTTGTCTTGATTTGCATTTCCCTTACACTTAGCCATGTTAAACATTTTTTGCATGTACCTGTTAGCTTATTGTGGCTTCTTTTGAGAAATCTTTTAAGGAATTTTGAAATGAAGTATAATATGAGAAATGATCAACTCCAGGCAAACGACAAAATGTTTCTGAAGAAACAGACAATACTGACCTTGAGCGGGTCTGTGAACAGTCCGCCTCTAGGAGGAAACTGCACCTTGCGCCAGGCTAGGATGCCCCTTTGCACACCCTCAATCCCAAAGCATCAGAGCTTCCACATCATGCTCTTGCAGCAGAAAACAGAGGAGGGAGACCAGCGTCATGGTCTGCACCGAATCATGGCCCTGCACTCTCTGTCACCATGTGACAACCCAGCCTCCCAGACATGTGGCCACCCCCATCGGCCTGGGACACCTCCTGAGGGGAGGGGTGGTTGATAGGGTCCTGGCAGTTTGCTGTGTGTGTCTGCATAAGTCCCTGATAAGGTTGGTGATCAAGCAACCCACACAACTGAATGCAGTTGTTTCGCTCCAGAAGCACCATTTGCTCATGTCCTGCTCAACACCCCTGTGTTTTAGGTGTTCTCTCGCCTGTAACTCCTGGGGTAACTTATTTGAAAAGCCACACTGTATATCACTGGGCAGTTTTGTCACCCCAGGTATAAGAAAAAAAAAATCCATGATTATATATCATTTGGTTAAGTCTCCACCAAACTTTCAAATTCTAAGCAGCTAGCTCCACAATAAGTAACTGCAGCCCAGAATTAGTGATCATAGTTTTTTTCCTCAGAGTTTAATTGAAACCAATGTGTTTTGAAATCATAGCGGGGGATTCTCAAGAAAAGTGCCGTGTGTTAGTCAGTCCGCACAAACTGGGCCACAGTCAGCACGGGGCTCGACTCACACTCCGGGACTGTTCCTGCTGGGAGTGGTAGGCCCCAAGCACCACAGCCTGACCCAGTAGATAAATATTTAAATTATATGTGTGTGATGTACAGAGCAACCTGAAAGGAACCATACTTTTCCTTCCCTCCTCTGCTGTGCGTTCTGAATGCAGCCCTGCACCGGGTGGGCCCTCTCTGACAGGTAGCAGAGCTAGGGGACCTGAGGAGCCTTCCTCCTCCCACTCCCCAGCTCACTTTTCCCAGCTGGTAGGGGTGTCTCCCCTCAATAGCAATGGGGTTTGGATCACAGCTTCGAAACAGCATCAGAGCTACAAAGTAAACATTGAGGACTCAGAGGCAATAATTCATAGCGGCAGGAAGGAAGGTGTGTGCTCGTCTTGTTGGGCTAGTTGGAGCTGGTTCCATTTTATAGAATCCCACGCCAGCGACCCCTCCATAAATTTTTCACAATGATCATAAAATTCCTTTTTATTTTATCCTCATTCCTCCACCCCTTTCTTTGCTTTCCAGAGTTTTTTTTCATGACATCTGAAGCGTATCTGGGCTTCAAAATCCGCTAATACACACCTCGAGCCCATCCTGGCCCCGTAATTTGAATTGAATGGAACAATACCCAGCCTGTTAACCAAAGGACATTTGACTCTGTTAATCACCACAATACTGGGTCACATTTCCAGCTTTGCGCAGGTAAACAGATTACCTGGCAGTCAGTGCCACCTTCCCCAAGGGCCAGTGACTTTCACTGGGAGGTGTCCTGAAACTGGCAGCTACAGCAGAGCAGGGAGTGGTGGGTCTGCTGGGTGGAGATTTGTCCAAATAAAAGGGCTCACATGATGTCACCATTTGGTGGCCTTTCTGGAGAGACTGTTTGGCTCTACAGGCAGATTCAGGATGTTTAATCAAGAAGAACTCAGAGTTGGCTGGACTCATAGCTCTGGGCTAGATGGGCATGACCAGCAATGTGCCCAGAAGCCACTTTGGGAACTCAGGACCCAGCCTGACACCCCCCCACCCCCAGTGCCCACCCCCGGGCTCCACACCTATCAATGAAATAGAGTTCTTGGGAACTTTGTCATCACCTCGGAAAGGTCTTTTATTTGTGTCCAAGGGTGGCAGTGTTTGTCTTCTCATCTCCAGGCCCCAAGCTGATAGGGAGACACTCCAGGAAGACAGCGCTGAGGCCTCCACCTCCCCCTTGAAGAACTTCTTGTGCCTGCCCAGCCTCTGACACAGTGCAAGGAGGAAAATGCCACTGCCTTGCTTTGATGAGAACACACACCCGGGAGCCCCAGCTCCTTTGGTGAGCTGGAGGGAGTGAGCCCCAAGCAAGGTGTGGGCAGGAAGTCCATTTCCCTGCGCCTGGCAGGAGCACGGGCCATGGCCATGGCGAAAGTCAAGCCCTCCCACCATCTCGGCTCTGCAGCGCTGCAGTGATCTTACTCCTGAAAACTCGGTTTCTATGGTCACCAGAGAATCCACACTTTCCAGCACTAGTCACCTCTGAGCAAAATTACACAACTGATGGATTTTTAAATACAAATAAACTCTATAACGTTACTTGAGTTCATTTCAGTTTAAGTACCATCAACATTTTTTCAGTATTGGGGATGGAACACCAAGGGCCTTCGCACTGAGATAAATCCCCCAGCCCTTCGACAGATTCTTTCTAGGTTGTCCAGGCCGGGCTTGAACTTGTGATTCTTCCGTCTCAGCCTCCCAGAGTGCTGAGATCAGAAGTTTGTGCCACCATACACAGCTATCTACCATCCATCTTCGCCTTCCAAACAATGTCAACAGAAGACAAAAGCAGAAATTCACCTTATGTCCTAAGTACACATTAATCAAAGGCTTCTCCATGCCATCCTGGTAGACAGAGATGGTAAAGCTAACAGCACACATGGGAAGTTGCCCACAAGGAACTTCTGGGAAGTTTTTGACCAAGGGTCTCATGGCAGGGTCCACAACACCCTGGGTGCTGTCCCCTTGCCAGGAAACTGGGTGACTAGAAGTTCTCATTCTCTGAAACTGCCTGTAGGTATTTGCGGCCTTGATGAGACTTTTTTTATTTGTTTGTCTGTTTCTGCAGTGCTGAGGATAGCACCCATGACCTCACCCGTTGTAAGCAAGTGCCCTTCTGCTGAGCTACACCCCGCAGCCCAGTATGACTGGTTTTTAAAAAGCTGAGAATCTCTCTCCTGGAGCCAAAAGAAGCTGGCAAATCTACTCCTTCATGGAAACACTTCCTGACTCAGATCGGAAGAAGATGTGCATACATGGACACACACACACACACACACACACTCTCCCGTCATCACCACCGAGAAGCAGAAATTAGCCATTCCCCTGGGAAATGAAACCAAAGCAGAAATTAAGGAGAACAGACAGTAAGTCTGGAGGGTAACTTTCTAGAATGACTGGGGGTGGGGAGGGAAAGAGGCCCAGAGTTGCCGTATAAGCGCTCCCTGGTGTCCAGCAGAAACTGATCATCTCATCCCACTCTTGTCCCTGAGAGTTATTAGGAGGCAAAGAGCCCACAGTGGGGACTCTGAGGTGATGCTCCAGTGGACCCACACCCTCATGAGCCAGGCCTGACCGTGGTACTTCAGGCCCTTCCTTAACAGTACACTGCTAGGATAACGGCAAAGAAAAGCCTTTATAACCAAAACCACAATTTACTCATTGAAAAGAGTAGGTGACTAACATTTGTCTTATGAACCCTGAAATTACAATTACACTGACGCTTACAAAACTAGGAGATTCATGATTTTGTGAGCTGAAGCCATCTTTGCATTTCATCCGATTGCTTGGGTTTCGAAGTCACCAAGCAACTGGAAATGTACAGTGTCTTCTAGTAGCATGGTACTATTTATGTTCAGCAATTTGTGTGAACTAGTGAGTTTCTGGTGTATAATTCACACTCACTTAAGGAATATTCAGCTCAGCACTTCTAAGTATTTATCGTTATGTAAAAACCACTTCCTGTAACTCTTACCTTTGTCAAAGTCCAAACATTATTTCTTCTCAACATAAATATTTAGTAAATTAGACAGTGACTCTGTGGCACATGTAATCTTTTGTCCACAGGGTCCTATTTACCTGGCAAATCTTATTTCCAAATCGCCAACATGGTCTCTCAGTTTCCAATTCAATTTTTGGTTGGGTTCAGGTTTGGATTTTTCATATATAACACTGAACGGGTTTTTATGGAAGAATCGGGCCCAGTCTCACCATTTAAAAAAAAATTGCTAATGATAGAATTATACTTAATCAAGCCTATTCCTATTTTTTCTCCCCTCTCACCCCCCCTTCCTATTTTTTTCACCCAAAAGTTTGCCAACATCTCATCCCCAAGCATTTCAGGAGTCAACTCTCCAGTGAACTTGGGGAGGGGCAGCGATAGAGTGTGCCCCAGCTGTGAGGAGGACGCCCAAAGGCCTCCGCTACCTACCCAGGTACAGGTGCCACCCACACACAGAGCAGATGGGACTTATTCATAAGGTGGCCTTTCTGTGTGGAGCATGCAGAGGGTGAATCCTCAGGGGACTCCTCGAGGCCTTTGGGAGGAGCCTGCCTCAGGGGGCCACCCCTGCCCAGCTCAGGGTCTGAGACAGCCTTCTCTCCAAACGTCCCTCCTGCAGATGGGCACAGACACATCCACAGCCCCCTCCAGGCAGACGGTATGTCTCGGAAAATGCCCACCCTTCCCAAAGCTGCTCAGGTGTCCTAGGCTTGGCATCGGACCATGAGGTGGATCCAGCTGAGCAGGGTTCGTGTACCACACAATCCCCCTGAGTGCTCGAGGGGCCACGAGCCAGGCCAGAGCACCCACAGCGATCAGATGGAAGGAGCTGGCTGTGTGGCGGGTGTCCAAGGCCAGGAAGTTTCAGGTGGCTCTGCTTGTGCCACATCTTCCTAAGTGACAAATGTCAACAGAGGACAGACCCTGAATGCCACCCCACCCTCTTCAGCAGCTCCCTGAAGCCTGAGCCTCTAACAGCTGGCAGCTGTCACTAGCCTGGCTTTCACAGTTCCTGCAGCTCTGGCTGTCCCTTCCCCACTCTCTTTTGGTCCTTTGAGAAGCCACTTCTTGGGTGACCTGAAGCAGAGGCTGCAACAGCCATGTGGAAGGTTGGACCGGCTCACTCCCACCAGGTCGTTTGAACAGAGGATCCCTCAAGCAGAGGGGCCTTGACTTCTTCTCCATGCAGCCTCAGGGCTCAGAGGTTTGCTCCCTACACCTCTAGGACAAAACACCAAATCCTTCTAGTAAGTACAAACTTGAGTCCAAAGAATCCTGTAACTATTTATGTCCTAACAAATCAGTGGCCATCTGAAAGAATTTATGAAGAAATGATATTATTCCCATTTTAACCACAATCTCCTAATGATGGGAAGTATGTACTTCTTCCACCCACAACTTTTCAAACTTGGGAACCCCACAGAACTGCACCCAAAAAGCACATTTTCCAGAGTTTCTACTTTTCCTTGACCTTTATCGCTGCTGCCGCCAAATCCCAGCCTCAGAATGAGGTGTGGGATCCAACATGAGAGCCATGCCCAACCTCCCACCCACATTTCGAGCGATGTCCAACATGCCACGTCCACATACTACACCTATACTCATAAGGGCACATGCATTTATACAAACATTCACTCACAAATGTGCACACTCACAAACACACAATCTCAACAGCTGTTGTTTGGGCTCTGAGAAAATCATCCCACCCACTTCTGTCCTGTTCACTCAGTTCCTATTTGTCTGCTTGTGCTCTGAAATCCTGACAGCATATTTTATTGATTCTAGCAGTGGGATGTGGTTTTAGTGATTCTTCATGTGACAGAGGAAGCTCCAGAACACAGCCAGATGCCACCTCTGATGGCAAGGTTTCTGAACGGGACGCGTGTTGTGAGAATGGACCTTCATCACTGATACAGATGTTATCACACGTGTATTTGTAGAGTCTTCGGTGAGTGGGAGGAGCCACCAAATGGCAATCTACCGAGAGGGGCACTGCTCGCACACCAGCCACACTACCTCAAGCACATCCCGCACAAAGTGTTCAAACAATGGAACACAGGGAAGCCTCCTATAAAGTGAGTCACTGGGCTCTGGATGTGTTTGTACTGCAGGCCACACATGCCACCAGTGCACACGTGGTGGATCGTGGAGCTCACTGACACAAGGCACAAAGCCACCAAGGGTGATGACCTCACCCCCAGCCAACAGAGCCCAAGCAGCCCCTCTGCCCAAGCATTAAAAACATCATTAAGTGATCCCTTTTCATTAGCATTCCGCATCTCTTGGGCAAAGAACTCACAAAAAAAAGGAACATGGGTAGGCAAGGTACTTTCTTAAAAACTTACTTTAGTTAAAAATGCAAATCAAAGCAACAGCAAAACAGCATTTTCTCCTTCCTTATTGGTAGAGATTGCCTGAAATGGTAGTAATTGTTGTTGACTAGGATTCATTAGTGCAGACACTCAAGCCTGCTCATGGAGAAGTGAACGGACTCAATCTTTCTGGGAAGCTAATTTAAAGCATGTATCAAAGTACTTGCAAACATCCGAGTCCTCCAAGCCTACAATTCCACTTCTAGTATTCTGTCTAAGGAATCAAGAGAAATATGAAAATTCGTATATAAGAGCTGCAAGATTATAACAAAAACACATCATTAGACACACTTAAATTTCAGAAGACCTGATGTTTACATGAATTATTCTGCCTTTAGTAAATGTTTGCCAACTGGTTCTTCAAAAAAAGATTATTTAACCATGATATGCAGAAACTGCCAATTTCCGAGATGTAAATTCTCCCACTATGACCAACTTCAGGTGACCAACAGGTCTTCAGTAAACACAGAAGTACGAAGGCATACACATATGCCTCTCCAAGCTGGTACATTTGTACCAGCTCAAGTTCAAGCTCTTACCACCAGAAGAAATATTATCCAACCATTAAAATTATGATTATAAGAAAATTTGGTGACATGAAAATGTTCACAGTGAGGTATTATATGAAAAAGCAAGACACAGTACTACCTTCCCTGTGATTCAAATTTTGCTGCAAAAATTACACCTGACATTGCACTGTAATCTTTGGTAGGAACATGTATGTAGGTGTAGAGACAGATACTGCAGGTAGATAGCACAAGAGATGAACAATAGGATTATGGGTAACAATGGAATGTGACACTTTACCATTTTACATAGCTCCCTAGTTTTCAATTTTTAATGACATGTGCACTCCTTGTTATCATTTGTTCATTTGTTTGTTTTTACAGTACTTGAGACTGAACCAATGAATGCTGACCTACATCTTAAGCCTTTTTTAATTTTTTAAATTGACAGAATCTTGCTAAGTTGCCAAGGCTGGCCTTGAACTTAACAATTCTGCTTCAGCCTCCAAATTCGTTTGGTTTTGATCAGAAAAGAAAGTTACTGATAAAAATTTTGTTCCCATTCCGTAAGCTGTCCCTTTACTCTGCTATTTATTCCTTTGCTGTGCAGAAGCATGGGGTGAGGGGGTGTTTCTGGGATTTGAACTCAGGACTTTGGGTAAGCACACCACTACCACTGAGCTAAATCTCCAACCTCTGTACAGAAGTATTTTTAACTTGATATGATCCCATTTGTTGACTTTTGGTAGTATTTATTGTGCTGTTGGAGTTCTATTGCAAAAGTTCTTATCTATGCCTGTATCTTCAAGAGTTTGACCCCTTATCTTCCAAGAGATTAAGTGTTCATGTTTAAACATTTAGATCCTTGATCCATTTAGATTTTCTTTTAGTATATGATGAGATGTATAAGTGTAGACTCAGTCTTCTGCATGTGTATAGACATTGCACATTCCTGGCACCATTTATTAAAGAGGCCATCTTTTCTCCAGTGTGTTATTTGGACCCCTTTGTCAAAGATCAAATAGCTAAATGTGCTTGGGGTTATTTCTGCATCCTCTATTCTGTTTCATTCCTCAAAGGACTAATATCTAGAATATATTTTTTAAAAACTCAAAATTAGACCCACCAAAATTAAAGACCCAATCAAAAAATGGGCAACCGAAATGAATAGACACTTCTCAGAAGAAGTACAAGTGGCCACTTAAAAATTAAAAATTTCAACAATTTAAAAATTTCAACATCTCTGGCCATTAGAGAAATTCAAATTAAAACAACACTGAGATTTCATCTCACTCCAGAAAGAATGGCTATCTTCAAGAAATCAAATAATAACAAATGCTGGAGAGGCTGTGCAGGAAAAGAAATCCTTCTATACTGTTGTGGGAATGTAAACTATTACAATTAGTATGGAAATCAGTATGGAGATTTCTCAAAAAACTAGAAATTTTGTTTGACCCAGCTATTCCCCTTCTACGTATCTTCCCAAAAGGATTGAAGACATCATATTGTAGTGATACATGCACACCCATTCAGCATAATTCATAATAGCTAAATCTTGGAAGCAGCCTGTATGTCCATCAATAGATGAATGGATAAAGAAAATGTGGTATTTGCACAAGGTCAAACTTGAGTCACTTTAGTAAATGGTTGTACCTTGAGCCCATAATGTTAAGTGAAGTGACTAAGACACACAAATTTAAATATTGAATGGTTTATTTTATATGAAAAACCAAAAACACATATAAAAAGCAAAATGAAAGATAGATAATAAAAAATAGGGAAATGGATCTTTTCCATTTGGAAAGAGAATCGAAAGATGGAGGGAAAGAAAAAGGAGGGAGGAAAAGAAGACAAAAAAACAGAATTAAGATGTGTCATGTACATGTAACAACTCCCCATCAGGAATGTAAATATTATGTACTGCAAACATGTACTAATAAAAAGAATCAAAATGTGGAGAAAACAAAAGAATGTTACTTTGGGGGAAAAAAAAAAAAGACTAAGTGCTGGAGTTTTTGTGGGTCTATGTTCCAAGAAGCTCTTTGACAGGCTCACAGAGACAATGTGAGCCTCATCAGTCACATGCATGAGTGTGGCTCCCTCAGGCCACACATGCACCTCCACGGTGGAAGCTTCCAATGACACTGTTCTTGCCATCATTAAGGCATTTATATGTTGAGCAAAAATTATTTTCAATTCTCCAAGAGCAAGTAAAACTGAGCCTGAAATACATATACTCTGCATTTCTTCTGAACAATCCAGATTAGAAAATATTCTATCCCTGAATGATTTCCAACATATTGGATGAGGCCACATTGTGTTCAGAAGCAAATGTGCATATTTCAACACTAAAAAGGAAAACCTTTCAAAGACAAAATTTGAGCTGTGTTCTTTGGAAAATTCTAAAGCAAGAGTAACTACCCATTTCATGTGATAGAGACTCACAGGACCAGTGTGGGGACATCACCCACCTGTACTGATGTGATGTTTTGACCGCAGACAGGTGACACATTATTCCTGCCCCTGGCTCTCTAGTTTCGTTAAACACTTACTACATTTTATGCCTGTGTAACTCGGAGACAGAGCAATGACTTGGAATTTTATTAAACAGACAGCTCAAAGTCATCATACTCGTGTAAATACATTTTTTCAGTTGCTTCCATTGCCTGGTGGGAACAGGTTTTTCTCCTCTCAGACCCATTTCTCCCCTAGTTTTGTACGTGAATGTGTATTGTGAATATACATAAACTCATACATGCAGGTGCGCATGTATATGTACATTGTGCACACACACACACACACACACACACACACACACACACACAGGACTGAGGAGAAGAGAGGCCACAACTAAAGTTCCTTTACTTCTCCTTCATCTTCTGATATGACCTGCAACCTCACATAAGAAGGGTGATCAAAAAATACAGTGACTGTTTTAAAAAAATTTTAAACAAATTTATTACACTCAAAGGTATATTGCCATTAATCTCCCTCAGAAAGTCTGCCTCACTTCAAACACACTAATACCATTGTTCTTGCCACTTTCTGAAGCAATTCTGGGAGTCCTCTTTATAAGTGTCTTTAGGTGTGCTGTCAAGGAGTCGCACGGTACAGAATCTGGTGAATAAGGTGGATGAGGACACAGTATCATACTCTTATAAGCCCATCTTTCTGATGACTGCCACTTGGCAGCAGCATTCACTATATTTTTGTTCATGCCTCATAAAGACACTCATGAAGGAGGATTTTCAGAACTGATCAAAAAGTGGCAAGAACAATGGCACAGGTGTGTTCAAAGCAAGGGAGAGTATTTCGAGGGGGATTAATAGCAATGTGTCTTTTACTATAATAAATTCTTTAAAATTTAAACATAACTATATTTTTTATCACACCTCTTATGTCACCTACCTTTTGTAAATGCACTACCTCACCAAAACATTATGCTTTTCCTTCACAGCAGCTAAAACTCTAGCATCCCAGACCCCACCTGCCAGTCCCCTACTGCCCCTCAGACTCCCCTTTTCGAGAATGGAGCACACCCCGCCGCCCCAGCCCACTGCAGCTCTGTGCCCTTTGGTTTCCTTTGGCCTCTCATAAGAGCATCTTGCCTAGCCCAGGCCTTGGGCTGCGGCTCCTGAGCACATGCACCCCAAGAGCTTCCACACTCACGGCCCTGAACCACATCTGGCCTCCTGCACACAACACCGCTCTCTTCAGAAACAAACCCGATGGCACCATTCTTTGCTGAGACCTCGCAGTGGCTTCCCAGGGCTCTAAAAATAACATCCACAATTGCCCCCTGACCTAGGAGGCTGCCAACTGCCTCATCCCTTCGCCCTTCCCATTCCATCTTCAAGGCTCTGCAGTGCCCCACCCACCCAGCAGAAATAGCCACATGCCACCTGCCCAGCTGTCCTAAGGTTACCTGCATGGCCACACCCTCCCTGTCACCCCCAAAGTCAGCACAGATATACCCATCATACCCCCATGGCGCTGGCACCTTCTTATGCCAGTAATCACAGTTGTAGATAGTTTATTGTGTTCCCAGCACATGTTGTCACTGTCCTCCTGTTCAGCATTGTGCTCCAGCACCTGGCAGCCAGTCTCAACCTTGGGCACACTAATCACATGCAGAAAGGATGGGCCAGGAGGGAAGCGAGAGACCAGGCGGCAGCAGCGGGGCACCAGGAGGGGTGAGGTGGTTAGAACATAGCATGTGAGTGCACATGCACACATTCTTTGCACCTGAATGAGTGCATCCTTCATGGATTCTTCCTTGCTGTGGACAGTTACTCCTAAATCTCCTCAAACTTCTGGTCAGAGTTACTGCTAGCAAGAAACAAAGAGACAAATATTCCAAGCAGGTCCACCCCACCAGTACTTACAGCCAATTTGATGGCTTCCCACACCCAAGTCTTAAAAATAGTGATGTTTTATATTGTTCTGGAAAATAAAAGGCTCAAAATTACTGCTATTGCTTTCTCACAGTGCACTGCCCCCAAAAATGAAATATAACATTAGAACACAAATTTAATATTTTGGATTCTAATGAGGAAAAATCAATGCTATACAAGAAAAAAATTGAGTGGGTCATATAACATGGCTACATAGGAATCATTTTCCAACAAAGGCAATATTTAATTTGTAATTTGGTGATAAAATGCAAATTATAATGTGCAATGAGTGTTGAGAATAGATCCATAACATCGTTTAGTTTGCCCAAAGTAAAATTAATAGCAAAATGAAATACAGAAGGTCTTCGAAAAGAACTCATCCTGAAAAATATGTTTTTGTTTTTGAAGTTATAATTTTCCTCTTAGGAAATCAAATAGTTCATAAAAATTCTAGTTATGTGAGAGAAAACTCTTACATTCTGTTCTACAAAACAGACTTTATATATTTTTCTCGCTGATGCAATGTACTAAAATAGATTCACGTTACTAAGAACGAGGCCTGAGGCATAGCAGACATCACCAGTTGCTCACATCCTGCTCACCAGGGAAATGGCTTCAAGCTATTTCAACCACTGTCCCTAACTTACAGCCACTTTGGGTTTTCCACCCATTACATTTTCTATTGTTCTTCAAAAGTTTTTGTAGTAAATTAAAAATAAGCCAGAAGGTTTAGAACACCTTTCAGATCTACGTTTAGCATTAGTGATTGATAATTTGGCAATAAAGTCAAAATGCTATATGGTTGCCAGAAAGAGACCACCAGGAAAACAGCTATTCAATCATTAAGCCTGATGTAAAAAGCTCTGTTCACAGAAGTAGACTCAAGTTTCTCATTAAAGCAAAACTAAAAGAGATGTGATTTGGAGGTTTTAGGCAACAATATTTAACATACTCCCTGATACTCCGTGATTTGGTTTACTTCTAAAGTAAAATGGAAATGTAATTTTTTCACCAAACTTCTCACAGGTGCCCCATCTCCCCCCACCTCAAGTGGCAGTCCACAGGACACTGCACTTCGTGGGCTGTGACCACTGCGCAGCACCCAAGGCTGGCTGCAACTCCTCTTGGCAGCTAGGGGAGACACTCAGCTCACCTCAAAGCAGTTAAAGCTTGCTTAGCTTCCTGCCTTTCTTCTTGCTGACTTTCAACCACCTTCACCTTTCAGATGACAGTCGGCCAGGTCCCGCAGCCTCAGCCCAGGGCCAAGGCCTCTTTGCACATTGGCCTGCCTGTCTTCCTCCCCTGAGCGAACCCCGGAAGTGAGCACACCACTGGTCCTGGTAAGTCCGCACTTGACAGGGCCCCATGAGGGCTCCATAAGGACGGACCACCAGTGCAGGTGATAATGAGTGACTTACCATCATCACAGAAGAGCCCTACAGGTCACCGCAGGGCCTGGCCCTCTCCGGCACAAGCATCTTGCTCATTCCCAGCTCTGCGCCCATCTACAGTGGCTCCTGTTAAGGGCAAGTGAGGAACTGAGGAAGCCTCACCAGCCCCAGGAGGAGCAGCAGTGTGCAAGGGTGCTTGTCGCCATCATGACAGATGGCATGCTGTCCTCTGGTGTTTAATAGAGAGAGCCAGGGAGACTGGATCCCCCTCATGGGAAGGGCAGGCCCTAAAAACCAAGATTCTTCTGTAATGCTATCTCAAATCTGACTCCTCAGTGCTGCTTATTCGTGTCTGACCCCTCAACTCCTCACACTCAAGGGGCCTGTCCTTCCCACAGAGTCCTTCAGGAAACACGGCCAAGCACATGTCCTACTCCTGAGAGGGTGAGACATAGTGAGGAAGGGTGCAGTATGACCAGGAGAGCTCCCAGGTGAGACGGCAAGGTGACTAGGGCTGATGTCATCACCAATCATTCACCCCAAACCCCAGTCATCATCACCAGCCCCAGCGCCACACTCTCCTGTTGGCATCTAAGGTGCCTCCCTGTGTTCCAGAGGCTGGGAACACACACACCTTCCATGCAAAGGGCCAGAATAAAATTAACTGAGCTGATGCTGTGGGCTCCCTCCACCCAGATGTGCCCATCACTTTGGTTGGCACTGAGTCCCCAGTCTCTGCCTCTGGAAGACCCTCACCAGCCCACCATTGTCCGGGGCCACATTGAGGTGATAGGGAACAGTTATGTCTGCATCTTGTAGGGCTACACTGCCAACTCCCCATTCATCAATTTAGGGATCCACTGGGGCTTTATGCCTTCAACACTCAAAGACCTGTGAAGACAATTGTGTGCTGTCTCCTCCTTTCTCACTGGAGGCCACGGCCAGCAGGACCCCACGCCCCGAGGTGGGAGTGGGAGCAAAGCTGACTCATTTTTTTATTCAAAACATTTTTCTGTCTTATCTCTGATATTTTAGGATCCAAAAGCCATCACTTCTTCTGATTCTGTAAATATCTTGATTTATACACTCTTGTTATTTCCTCTATTTTGCTTGAGACCACCAGCCCTGGTGCAAGCTGGCCTCTTCCTGTAGTAACTCTCTACCGGGACTCTCTTGCTGTCCCACACAAACATCTGGGCTCTCAGATGACTTCCTGTGCAGCCAGAGGTTGGTGTGCATAGAGGTCTGCTTTCCATGCTATTAGAGGTGACAGTTTTGCCAAATGTCCTACCAGGGCTTGATGCACCTCTCAAAGCCCACATTATTAATCTCCTATGCATCCAGTAACAGACCACCGAAACATGCCATGGCCTTGGTTTTTATTACAACCTGAATCGCCCTTTCAAAAACAATACCCAGATTTTTCAGTGGCTTAGCCAATTGAGAGCATATTCCCTACTCACCAAGCAATCCCTCACAGCTACTGCCATTAGCCACTAGGTGTCTTCCAAACAGAACTCTTTCATTGTGTGACTCACCCTCCTCTGGGCCTTCAGAGTTCTCTGCATTCAGTTATGGAGAGGTAAGACCCACCCCCTTCTTAACTATTCCGGCCCACAAGTGACACACATAACTCCATTCCCTCGCCATTGATGAGGACTAGTCAGATGGTTCCAAGATACAAGGGGGTCTCTGAAATGTGCCCCACCTGGGCAACCACATCCCAGGCATGGCCCCCTGTAATGAGGAAGGGAACTTGGATCCCTGATCCACCTCTTCAGAGTACAGAAAAGATTCAAGAGAGTTGAGACATGCTCTTCTCAAATCTTCCTGTGCACAAGAATCGACCTGAGGACCCAAATGAAGACACAGACTCCTGGCTTCTTCCTAGAGGTTTGAACGCAAAGGTCTGGGCATGGGATCCCGGGGCTCTGCATTTTAACAAGTACCCCAGGAGATTCTGCTGAGGGCACTTAGGAAAATGTAGCAAAAAGGTCTAAAAGAGATTAACAAAAAGATTGGCAAGTACCATTGATTCATAGAGAGGACTCACTTCAACTTAAATTGCATTAGTGTCCAATGGGTCAGCCTCGCCTTGAGGGCCTGCATGGGTCTGCACCGGGTAACCTTGGGAAAGAAGGTCTAATTTGCAAACTCGGAGACTTCATGGCGACATTCTTTCTGGTAAAACCAAAACAGCACACATCGTAAACTGAGTAATCAAATATCCTACTCAAACTTGGGTCAACATTCTCTAAATACATCTTCATAAAAATAGAGCACTTTGCCTGCAAATTTTAAGGTACAGCCAATCTTTTAACAAGTACTTAATGAACACCTTCCAAGTACCCAACCCTGCCCTAGATCTGAGAGCCAGAAAGAAGGAAGAGAACAAGTCCTGCCTCTGGAAAATTAAGTGTGCCGGCAAGATGGCAGATAAACCACAACAACTATGAAAGGCACCAAGAAACGGCATCAGTAAAGAGTTTGGAGACTGATGAGGAAGAGTCAAAATGGCATAAGTACCATCGTAGTACTGATGTGACCTCATGGCCAGTATAGGAAGTGCTCCTTTGCTTATTCAGTGACACTCAGTACCAAAGGCATCGTCCGACTTACAAGGATGGACAAGTACATAGTGTCAATCACTCACCAAACCTGGCAACTGAGAAAACCTGCTGGTTATTCATTCATTATTTCTAGGCAGTTCATTTTTAGGACATGGCACTAAAACTGAAATGTAAACAAGACTTGGTTCCAACACTCTCACCACAACTTCTATTTTTACACAACTTAAACTTCAGGCATTGTATGCACCCTCACATCTCAGTGGGCTGATCTGCTCTAAAATTCTCCTTTTTCTCTCTTTTTGAATATTTATCTATTTTATATTGGTACATGTCTGCAGTACACAATGTTTACATTCATCATATGGAGAAGGTACATGTATTTAAGACATCTTAATTCTTTTTGTTCCCCTTCCCCTACCCATCCCCCTCGCTCCATCTCTAGATTCCCTTCCTATTTGCAAAAGATCTATTTTCTTGTTTCCTATTGTATATCTTCATTATTTCATTTTGAATAATGTAGGTATCATATCTAAGTAAAATCATATGATATTTGTCTTTTTATGACTGGTATATCACTTAGTATAATGAAGGTTCAAGAAGTTCAAGTTCATTCATGTTGTAACATGTGTCAATATTTCCTTCTCTTTAAAGGCTGAATAATATTTTGCTGTATTCATACCGCCACATTTTGTTTATTCATTTATCTATCACTGTACACCTGGATTGTTTCCACCTTTTGACTATTGAAAATCATGCTGCTATGTACATAGGTGAAACCAGAGGAGAAACTGCTCTATTTCGGTAATCCCATCTTTAACTTTTAAAAAGATCACATACTGTTCCCACAACTCCACTATTTTACATCCCCAGCACTTCCTTATATGAAGATGCTAGTACAGTTCTTTGAGATAACTGTTAGGTGTAAGGCTGCCTTCCTTCTCCATTCCCCATTCCCAGTGGGTCTTTCCCCCCCTCTTCAGCCCATCTCGCTGACTCCGGAGCTGTCCGTGGTCCTCAGCATTGTCTGGACACACACTCAGAAGTAGTGGCTTAATATTTCAGTCGAACTTTTTTCCCACATAAAATGTAATTACCAATTCCCCTAATAAGAGAGTATAGAAAAACATCACTGGGGGCTTCCATGCAAGTAGAATTGAGGCAGAGATAACTGCTGGTGTACCTGGGGGATTGGTCTTCTAGAAATTTCATTTGCTATTTATCATCCAAGCAACAGAAAAATAGGATAGGAAGTTTTAATTATCCTGACAGTCAAGATTTCAAAGACACAGGGACATTCGAGGCTGTCTGACAAGAGTGTCAGTTGAGTTAAAGACACCAAGAAGAGCAAGTACATCTGTTCAAGGCAAAACATTCTCATTTTTTAAAAATGGTCCTTGCTTTTTCTCCTGTGATTTTAGTCAACACATGTCATTTTAGCCTGTTAAAAGACACTCAGAGTATAAATGAGTGGAGACTGATATCATTTACAGCGTGCTTGGGGATATTTACAAAGTTCAATCCTCTCTGTCCATGCTGTAAGCTGGCCTCCAGGAGGCCTGAGAGCTGAAGGTTATCAGGAGGTATCCCTGAGGACAGCACTGTGAGTGGGCAGGGGGCACAGAGGGATGGAGATATGCAGCAGCTCTATAAAGCAGTTGGAGAGTCCTCTGAAGTTAAGAGGGCTCTCCAGTACTATCCCCACAGAGGCAAGTGTGACCGGATGAGTCTTCCACACCACCAGGGGACCAGGGTTCCCCACGGACAGGGCATCAAATCGGAGAGGACTTAGCAGCCAGAACCCCCCGTGGCAGGGGTGTCCTGAGCCAGAGTGTGGGCACATTCAATGCAATCTGTAACTTAAGCTCCACTAGGCTGATGCTGTTAGAGCTGTTGGAGTGATCTGTTTTGTCCACGGTGAAAATGTCCTTTCCAGTGCAGCTACTGAAGCATCCCACAGAGTCCCTGGGGTCTGGTCATGGAAGAATTGCCGCACTACTTAGATTTCAAGTCTAACTGGTGTCGCAGCAATGAATTCTGATTGGTTGGATTTCTTTGCAAATTGTTTTCGGTCAAATTAATGGAGAATGAAAGTACAAAACTTTATCTTCTTCCTTTAATGTGATATTTTATGTACAGCCTTATGTTATAATAAAAATTCTCTGTGCTCTATAAAACAACTGATTTGAAGCTTACAAAGAAATATCGTGGTGTATTGGCTAACACCAGCTGCTAAAGGGCAGTAAAACATTTATATGCACATGAACACACAACAGCATCACCCACTCTCACAAAAATATTTTTAATATCTCTTGTCATTTCTTTAGAAATACTAAAGATTAAGAACATAGAATTCCTTAGATATATTTTTTCCAAGACCTTTTACTCTTCCTCATTGTTTCTAAATTAGCAGCTTCCGTTGATAATTTTTGTAGCTTTCTCTACATTTTTACAAGTCTCCACTTAAATATATAAATTCACACTGGTATTCTATGTGATTATTCCAAAGAATTTAAAGGACTATCTTGCTCTGAATCACAAGAGTGTTTAAAGTGGACAACAGGTTTAAAATGGTTCATTTCAGTACACGTTTCTCTGCCACATGACTGAGTACCAAAGGTACCAAGATGTGCTGAACAAAATGACCTGAATTCTAAAAGAAAATAAAAGGACACCAGACATAATTTCCTGAGTAAGTACCAATGTAATGATGTAATTTCACTTGACATTTTCAGCCATGCTTTGGAATAATTTTAATGCATAGTAGGACCAGTCCAAAAGTTAACTCCCAACATGGAATTAAATAAAATAATGGGAGGAAGCAACAGAGCTTCCAGATGGAAAAGTTACCAAATATGGAAGAAATGAGGGAAATAGGAAACTACCATCACAATGCTGCCCTAATGATTGCTGCAGGCAATCACCATGATATGCTAAAACCAGTAAGCAATGCCTGAGAAGAAGTACAATATTTGTACAACTTCAAATTATCACCCTTTCCTCAAGACATTTATTAATCACCAAAGGAAAGATTACCAGGGAGAAAGCTACAGGCACCACCTTGGTCAGCGGTCAGGGTTGGCATCACCAGTGATGAGCCATCTCAATATCAGGTACCTTCCCCTACGTTCACTGAAAATCAGACATCACTCTTTCTTTGGCATTCTTGCCAAACATGCGTAACTTCAGTCTAATTAGAAGAAAGCATCAGACAAGCACAAATTGAGGACGTTTTATAAAGCAACACACCAGAACCCTTCAACAATATCAAGGTCATGAAAGACAAAGAAATACTAAGGAGCTGTCACAGCCTGAAGCCTAAGGAGACATGACACGTAGATGCTGCGATGCGAGGCCCTGCTCTTCCTGTTGAATCCTGAAGCAGAGAAAGGACATTATTGAAAAACTGTGAGAGCCAAATGAAGTCTCCAGGCTCATCGATAGCATTATGCCAATGTTAATTCTTAGTCTCACCATTGTTCTGTGGTCACACAAGGTGCTAACTTCGGGACAAGAAGGACGAAAGGCATACGGGAATTCTCTATACAATTTTTGCAACTTTTTGTTAAACCTAAACTTATTTCAAAATTTAAAGAACTAGCCCCAAACTTACTTTGTAGTTACACTAATTTCCTTACAGTCTCTTCAGAGTAACCCCAGAAACCTCCACCACATTCTTCACCCAGAAAGAGACCAGGTAGCAACTATGACTTGAAGGGACGGTGGATAGAGGCTGCTGCACAGAACCCCAAAAGGTCTCAGACAGCCAATGCAATGACCAATTCCTGCCAAAATGCCAGAGGGTGTTCGGGGGCCCTGGACTTTGTGCAGGCAGCAGGCTGATGCCACCACTAACAATCACTGGCCATTTTGACTGCAGGATGGCGGTGAAGGGAGGCAAGATAAAAAGTGATGGCAACATGATAGGTTGGGGAGGAAAACACGTTCCCATGAGACAGGTAACCTCCACCTCTCTCTTGAGGCTGCAGCTCCCATCACACTCAATTTGTGCTCAGCCAAAAGTTCCATCATTTAAAAGACAAGGGAGAAAGCTGACCCCAGGCACACAAGTGCATCTCTGCTTCTCTGTGGAAGCCCAGGGAGAGTGGAGAGATAACTTTTTACACTCTCAGAAGGCCCCAAACATGGGGCAGTTTTTACCCAAGGCAAGATGGAAGGAGGAGAGGGGACACGGAGGTTTAGAGAGTTGACCTTGGTGGGCAGTGCATAAATATGGCTGCACATCTCTTTCCCTCTTCCTTCCCCTCTAAAACTGGGTTAGACATGAAAAACTTCCGAGATGAAATGCAAATCTTCGCATGCTCGTAAGGAAGTGATGTGGAGGCAGGTAGACCAGATTGTCCAAGAAGTCTGCGTGACTCCCAGACCTCTACAAGGCACTTCAGGAAGCTGTTCCCACAAGCAACTGACTTCAGCAGGGCCACAGCTGGCCCCCTCCGGTCCCAGGCAGAAGATCATAGTGACAGCCTTCCCATGCTCTTATGGGCCTTGCGCCTGCACAGAGTTATCGGGCCCTTCATTTTCAACTCTGGGGACAGGAACTCAGATCAACACTCAAACACATTTCCACCGTAAGAAAGGTTACAGAAATCACAGCCACCTATGCCCCACTCCCAGAGCACGTTGCCGGCAGGTAGGACATATGACGGATCCCGAGAATGTCACTGATGCCCTTGCACTGGATATGGTGCATTTTCTGTGTGTGTCAGGACAAAAGGAGAAATGATATTTTGAGTCAAATGCCTCTGAGTCTGTCCACTAAACAGAAAAAAAACTGCTTCTACAGAGGCTGTTCCGGTGTGGTTTATTGAAGATTATAAAAGATGCCATTCCTCTTCAGGCATATAGCGTCATATTATGGCAAATGAGAGAATCCTGAAATATTTATATGAATAGGATATGAAACTTAATTAATGATGCCTGCTTCAATCACATACGTCTTCATATTGCTGCTAAACTGAAGGCCTTTCTTAATATTTTACAGGCTACCAATTCCCGCCTGGCTGCATGAGGCCTCTGGGTTCTTTTATGAATGCTTCCCGTCATTTATTACATGATAGATGTCCAAGTGTAAAGTATATGGAATGGTAAAAAAAACACTTTTACGTTTTACACTGGGATTTTATATTTGCAGCGTATTAGATATGTGAAGGCCGTATTAGGTGTGTTTCAAATGTTCAGAAAATATTTTGCTTCTATCCAAAAGATTTTCATAATTATAAATAAGCAAACCACAGTGACTAAGCTATACTAATTCTTGAATTCCATACAAATCATTTCAGGTTTTCTTGCCACACCCTTGATGTGGTCTCAATGCCAACACAGACCCTTGGGCCTTTTCAAACCCAGAGCCACAGCCTTGTTGGAGGAAGAGCCTGGGGACCCACCAGAGAGCAGGTTGGTCCTTGTGCTGTGGGAGGAAGGCAGGGGGACAACTGTCGGAAAGCCCACATGAATCTCTAATTAGTGCTAATGAGAGTTACACATGCGTATCCAAAAAAACAGACCCCATAATGTTGGAGTTAATGTGGGGTAAATTATAGTACAGGAAATATCAATGCTTCTTAAAATGAACTAAACAAGCTGTGAGATTCTATAAGCCAGAGAAGTATTATAAACACAGCTGATGTCTGCAAGCCGTTGCAAAGCCCCAGCCAATTCCTCTGCTAGGCATCTAGGCCTTGGGGATCCACACAATGCTAGCAGCATTGCCCAGAACCTGCAGGAGAGAGAGGAAGGTGACAGTCAGAACCCGGCTCAGAGGCCCACAGGAGCCCCAAACCTGTGCTCTGCTCCTGAGCCTCCCTCTGATGTCAGGCAGGGCCAGTGTACTTCGGGGACACTGCTATCATTTGGACATATGTCCTTATCATCCTAGGTTAAAGGTGCCCAGTCCACACCCACAAACCCAGAGCCCAGCCCAGGCAAAGCCATCATCTATCCCTTCAAAGATGTAAACCCAGACTCTAAGAGCTACCCCTCTCACCTGCCCAATTCTAGACTCCCAGAATTGTAGATCCTGGGTCTCGAAGGTGACTTGGGCACTTGTGGCCACTTTCATTCATCTAATGCCCAGGAAGCATTCCCTGGATGTGCCTTAGAGTGACCTCACCCAACAGATACAGAAGCTACAAGATGACCCCACCAGAGAATCCTGTGCCAGCGGTGATGTGCACTTGCCACAGGAGGAAGGCTAGCAATACTCATCCTTGTTTGGCTCACTAAAACTTCGTGGACCCAATAGATGTTGTTACCCAGCCTAAACAGCCACAAATTTAAATCAAACAGCCTGCAAAGCTTTTTCCAGGAGCAAAAGCTGGAAGTTTGTGTTCAGTGGCCAGCAGGGAGGATAAAGTATGGAAGACGTAGCTGGCCAAAATAATGAGATAGTTAGGATAGGTCAGGCTGCTCTGCAGTAACAACTCCACCCCCAAATTTCATCAGTCTAGCCCAAGGAGTGGCTGTTTCTCACTAGTGGGAAGCCTGTTGGTGAGGGTGCCCACCCTCAGGAGCCCCTGCTCCCCATCCATTGCCATGGGGCAGTAGGGTGGGAGGAGGCTCTGATCTGCCAGAGGACACTACACATCACCTTCCGAGTCCACGGGCCAGAAATAGCCACAGCCCCAGGTTAATTCCAAGGGAGACTGAAGGGTGAGGAGCACATGGGGTGTTAGGTAAGCGAGATCCATCTCCCACCCACAGTTTTCTACAGAAGTCTTGGATTCTGGCTGAAAAAAAAACTCATGAGACAAAACTTCCCAGTCTCTCAGCTCTTCTCCATGGTTCCTCTCTCTGCACTGGCAGATTTTCTTTGATTTGCAAAGTCTTCCTCACAGAGAAATGACGCCCTTCTGATCCCTTTGAATGTGACCAAAACATCAGGCAAGAAGAATCTCCCTGATGATGGCAGATAAAGCCAGGAGACAGCACACAGGCCTGAAACCAAGATTACCTCCATCTGTAGCCTCTCCAAAAACCAACCTTCCCTGAAGCTGTCCGCAAAGAAATGGGGAGCACCATCTTCATCTGTGGGAGGATCTGTCAGGAATACCATTTTTTATGTATTTGTGTGACACGGGGCAGTTTTTACAAAGGCAGAAGGGAAGGAGGGGAGGGGACATGGAGGTGTAGAGAGGTGACCTCAGTGGGCAGTGTATAAATAAAGCAGCAAATCTCTTTCCCTTTTATTCAGCTGGTGACTGAGCTGTCCAGGGGAACCTGCATGAGTCAAAGGTGCAAATAAGTAACCTCTGAGGTTACACAGAGTCTGTCAGCCTTCTCAGATTGCTAGCAGCCAAAAAATGTGTAATGACCTCTGGCTTTTCTGTGTAATGACCTCAAGGGCCTATATAAAGCAGCAACCAGCAGCTGAAGCCCGACATTCAGATGAGTCCCCTCAAGGTGTGACACAAAGCCTGGACTGAGGGCTCCCTTCCTACTGATCACATTCTCTGAGGAAGAGCCCATGAGATCCCCAAAGCACCGTCTGTAAGACAGACACAGAAATGTGGACAAGCAAGTATGCCCATGTGATGGTTAACTGTGGTGTCAATTTGAATAGATAAGAAATGACTAGTGGATTCGTGGAGCACAGTTCTGTATGATTGACTTGTAAACTGGGAACTGAAGAGGGAAGACCCACCCTGTGTTTGGGTAGCACCAACCAAAAGCCTTGTGGTCAAATGGAATAAAAGGTAAAGAAGAAGGAAGTCTCCCCTTTTTGCTTCTTTGGAGGCGTTCCCGTCTATGTAATTGCCTTCGGACATTTGTGTCCAATTCCTTCAGGCTTTCAATGCAGATTCTTCAACCTTCCAGGAACAATCCTCCAGTTTTCCAATACACACTCGCACCAGCCTCTGTAGCGAGCATCAAGTCTTCCTCCACCAAATGGATCCTCCAACCCTCCAGTGCGCAGATGACCATTTTACATTCTTCCCTCCCTGACTTCACAGGCAGCCATTGTAAGCCTACTTTGTAAACTCTTTATATATATATTAAACTTATTCCTCTAGTGAACCCTAACTGATACAGCCTAGTAACTGAGCACAGGCATGCTATCTTTGTGTTAATATTTTTTTTTTCAGACTGGTTCAAAAGAACTGAGAATGATGACCCTGAAGGGGACCCCTGGAGGTGTGCATGAGATGAACCGGCAGTGCACATGAGGAGGACATGGTTTTAAATTACCCCGTTTCCGTCCTCACTTCCGTAACTCTCTCAGGAAAGTTCTGTGAAAGCCATGATCCCACCTCCCCCCAACATGAAGGCCTCTAAACATTAGAGTGCAGGCCTCAGGAGCGTCAGGCAGCCCTGTGGTAGCCACCTGCTGCACTAGTACATCTCAGACCCTTAGATGGGTTCATTGCATCACTGGCAGAGCCTACAGAGCTCCGTCGCCAAGAGCAAATGCCATGATCACCCAGAAGCACAGAGAGGCCCAGCAGGGCTCCCACAGCTGCCTGAGGCCAGGGGCCACACTCTCTGCCTCCCTCGGGCCCACCAGTGAGACTCCAGCCTTGACAGGACATCTGACTAAGGGCTCCCCCACCTGCCCACATTCAGCTGCCACTGGGCCGGCAGGGCCTCAGCCCCTCACAGCCAGGACCTGCCATGCTGATGCATCATCCAGGGCAGAGGCCCCTGCCTCGGGTCAAGCAGATCTCCTTCCTGGTTCTCCCTCATCATGGGGACCACAGCTGTGGCCTGGCTCAGGTTCCGGGGCTGCCCAAAAAACCTTCTTCTCTAAGGAGACTCACAAGAGGATGTCCTGGCCAGCTGTACGCAGTCCATCCACAGCATGAAATCCACCTCCTCCCGGGAATTTTTCTGCCCAGAGTCTTTCTGATATGATGAAGCAGGTTGCTTCGTGTCCACACCCATTGCAGGGACTTCCGGTGCCACAGAGGAGACCTGCTTAGAATGCACCCCCTCAAAGCTGACATACTCCTGCCTGCCAGCGTCATCCCAGCCCCAATGAGAGCGCAAGTCTGACAACCTTCCATAATTGCTCAGACATGTGGCCACTGCAACAGGCAGAGACGGGACAAAGCCAGAGAGCAGGCAGCAAAGCCACACAGAGCCCAGGAAACCCCACACAGGACTATGTATGGTGGGGAGGAGTTCACTAAGTTCTCAGAGTGTCCTGGGGAAGGTGAATGGGACCAGACACAGGCCACACCCCTGAACTCCCAGTCCATCATGACGTCCGTGTTTCCTACCGCGCACCTCCTTCCAGACGAGTCGGAGCACATGTCCACTTCCCAAATTCAGAGTGTGCTGTGTACCAACACTACACAGACACATTTGCTGTGACTCCAAAGTTAAAGCCATTCAGTACTTGGGAAGAGAAAACAAGTTAGGTCAGGAAAAAAAAATCAATTTAATCCATTTTTCTGTACTTCCAAGAAGGACCTCGGGGTAGAAAAGATGTAGTAAAGCTGCTGCCATCTCTCCTTCCGCTGCTCCATTTTTCTCTCTGAGTTTCTCCCTCAGTGAGAATTCGTAATAAAATGTGAGACTACAACCTGCAATGTGGAGATGATGTCTGAGGCCATCCTCACCCAGGGGCCTGGGAGCAGGCGGCAGATGAAGGGATTCTACCTGCACATCCGGGAGGCCCACCCTTCCACACAGGCTTAGCGAGAAACCAGATACTGAGCAAAAGAGCAGAGGAGACAGCACTGTGGATAGAAACGAATGTCTCTCCAGCTGATGGGAGAGAAAGGGAACGAGGTCGCCAGCAATCAAGATTATTGCTTATGAGCAGACAGAACACAAACACCACAAAGACAAGAAACTTTGTCCCACCAGGAAGAGCCGGCTGGCTGACGCATTGTTTAACGTTATTGATCCTATTCCCCAAAGGTCATAAATTACAGGAGGAATTATTCTTAAGATATTTGCTGAGCCTGACCTGTTCTAATGATTTTCCTGCCACCGTCGGGTTCAGGGGATGTTTGCTCGTGGGCTGTTTAAAGGCCCTGTTCTTCCAGCCAACCCAACCTCTGGGGACAGCGAAATGTGGGATACAACTGTGCGGGATGCAGCTGAGTAAAGCCACATTCTGTGGACATGGCTGGAGGAGAGATGAGAGCTGAGGTGCTATTCCCAGGACGTAGCAGTCCATTCTCCAAAGGAATCGAGTCTCTCCCAGGGAGACTGGAAAAGGAGTCTACCTCTGTACCAAAGGAACACGAGCACCAAGGTCCTTAGGGAGCCTCGTCCATTACTGGTCCACAGCAAAATATGAGACAGAGGCCTCAGAGGTCCAATACAGACCCCAGATTTAAAGCAAGCCCATTTAAAAGCCACATTGCACCAAATAAGGCCACTGTGAAGCAGGACACCAACAAAGGACAGATGGCCACTAAGAAGGGACGCTGAGTCATGACTGGCGCCTGAGGCTATTTCGTTCCCTCACACTGTTTAAAACCAACAAATAGAGGTCGGGGCAGCAGGTGAGGGAAGGGCTGCTTTATACACCTGCACCAACCTTCACTCGCGTGGACTCTGTCCCAGAGCGCCCCATGCACAACAGTGAATTTGTTACCTTTACTTTAAGAGACTTATTATGTTTCTTTCTGTGATCACTTGAAGTTCGGTAAATGATACATTGCAATTTATTATTTATACAGTGTCCTTCGTGCTGAGCATCACAGAATGTTTAACCTCAGGAACAAAGAGAAGAGCAGAAAGCTTGCCACATCTGCAAGGTCTTCCCAGCAAATGAGGCACAAGCAGCTCCACCCCGCATCCCCACCCTACCTGGGCACACACAGTCTCGAATAGTCCCGTGGCAGTCCAGAGGGTCTGTAACTCAGCCATCTGCCCCATTAAAACAACATGTGGAGTCACCCAAACACAGAAACACAGCTTCAAAGCACCAAGAACATCCCTCAACTTTGGGGGTCTTTGATTTTGTTGTTGTTGTGTTGTTTATTCTCAGAAGCAGACCAGACTAATTTTACTGCAGTTGAAAATCATGCAAATATAGTTCAGAAAGAGGCATTTAATTCTTTATTGCTCTTGCACACAACACAAATAGCACCTCCAGAACCAGCACTGCTAAGTGTTTTTAGTGTTATTCCACTATACAGTACATCACAATGTTAATTTTCCACATTACTTTATTCCTTCTCCAGACCATATTTTACAACAGAGAAAACAAACTGCTTGTAATTACACTGCATGCCAGGACAAATTAAGTAAACACGCATTTTTAATGCTTCAGGCTGTTAGGGTACAAAACAAAGGACTTCAGTTAAGGTCAATATTAGAGTTATGCAATTGCCCAGGGATACAAAAGACAAACCCTTGATTGAATGTGGGTAAAATGGAAATGGTTCCATTCAATGCCGCAGAGCTAGATTCTCGAAAATAATGCATTGCCAAGGAGGCCAGGACATGCTTCCTGTTTTATATTCATTTTCTTGGAAATTAATGCTAATGCCAATAATAAAAAATAATAACAAACTAACAGGAAAATCCATTGTGTCATTAGCAGGGACATAAGTCAACTGCAAGCAAGTCTGCTGTTTCCCACACCTGCCTCACACTTACATCCAAACGGGAGCGTGAGATCAATAGGCCCACAGATATCAGTAATGTTATATTTTCTTTCTTATTTCTTCACTGCATAGTATTAAGTGACAACCATACCAAATGTTCACAATTGAGGAAATACAGAATTTAGAAAGGATACAGGGAGGCTGCATTTTTTAACTAAGACAACATAAGCAAAGAGATCATCCATAAGCAGCCAACAAGACTCAGTTAGACCAGGTCACTGACTGCCACCAGCACAGAATGTGAAAAAGGGAAGCCAGGGCGGAGATGAGAAAATACAATCCTTGAGGCTGCCAACACTCTAACACGAACCCACTCAGACTGATGGATGTCACTCACCACATGTGTCCTGTGCCTACACTCAGCTCTGCCAAGATAGGCAGTTTACAAAAGTAACATTGAATCTCACCCACTTTTCAGGAACCTCCAAAATATAATCTGTTAGTCAGTTTTCATTATTCCTGGATTCTATATTTGCAAATTCACCCACTTGCAATTTATTTGTAAACAAATTTAAAATTTATTTGTTGGACTCCAGAAGTAGCTCAGTGGTAAAGCCCTTGCTTTGCATGACCAGTTCCCCGGGTTCAATCCCCAGTGCTGCTAAAACATATAAATAAATAAAATAGAATTTATCTGTAACCCCAAAATCAATACTCACTGCCCTTTTGCGGTCATTTGTGGACATGCACAGAGTGCAAAACAGTGGAGCTGTCTGATACACTCTTTCCCAGCTCCTCGCCTGCCGGTCTGTCTCATCCCTCAGACTATGAACAAGTGTCCCTTTCAATCTGTTTGTGTAGTGCCACGTTTTTGTGCTTCGTGTCAGTGATATCACTGCTTAACCTGACCCTAAGCGTAGGGCTGAAGTATTATCTAAAGCTGTCAGCACAGAAAGCTGTGATGTGCCTTCAGGAGAAGATGTGTGTGTTGCACAAGCCTCGCTCAGGCTTATTGGCTGTGAGTTCAATGGTTGTGACTCAATGGTGCACATTAAAAAGGAATCTTTAAGCTGAAACACTCAGCAAGCAAAGTTATGCACTGATTGGCTGGTGGAAGTGTTTGAGCAGAGGCTGCCGGAACCCAACCCTGTGCCTCTTCTGGGAGTAGTGCTCAGTCTTCCCCGACTTGGTGCTCACAATGACCTTAGAGCTCAGAACTGAATAACGATTGAATGCAACAGGCATTTTACACAAAGGTATAAAAATATGTGTTTGTGTATATTCATTCTTATAATCTGTTCTTAGTTTGGGTTTTGTAAAGGAACAGAGACAATGTAAAATATATGTATACATGTACAAAAGTATTTATTAGGTAGGCTTATAAGGTCAGAAGCAGAAAAGCTACAGTAGCCAACAGTAGCCAACAGGGATCACAGGGAAAAGAATCCACCATGGCCGCCTCCACACTCGGGAGCTAGAGGACCCAGTAGTGATGGAAGGTTGACAGTCTGGAAGCTTACAGGACAATTCACCTGTGTGAGTCTGTGGCAAAAGGCTGAAGAGTCTGTGCTAGAAGGCTAGAGAAACTGGAGACCAACGTATAAGGCAATGGCAAAGACCTGAGTTCCTTCAAAGAGAAATAAAGGAATACTGTGCTTCCTTCTTCTTCCCTTTTTATCCATCCAGGCTACAGGCCTATTGGTTAGTGCCACCCACATCCAGGGCAGATCTGCCCTCTCAGTTTGCTCAGTTTGCTGGCCTACATATCAGTCATCCACGAACACATCCCAAGCCTTACTAAACTTCTAGGTGGTCATCACTCGAGTCAAAAGGACACATCATAATTAACAATCACATGACCTTTATTATCTAGAATGACTATCAGAGCATGGATGCACATGCCCGTAGATGTGAAGTACAACATGCAGTGGATGGGGCCCTTAATGCTCAACCCTGGGCTTCTCCCCCAGATCCCATTCCAACTTGTCACAAACAGGAAAAAAACACTGCAAAGAGTCCCATCTTCATAATTATCATTAAGCATTAGACACACACAAAGTGCCTGAAATTTACACCTAATTTCTTACACCACATAGAAAGAGATTTGAAGGAAGCTCAAAAGAACATTTCCACTTTGCCTTTACTTTATTATAGTTTATAAATTCACCAAACACCCCATGTTTCTCAGCTAACTTCCTAATGCCAGGATTTTCAGGTGTTTTGTAATCTCTTAATTGGCAGTGAAAATCATTTCTGGAAACCAAAATTCAGCTCCACAGTTCTGGTCCCAACACTCATCAGATGGATGGATGGCCTCCTCTCCATTTGACACCTACTTGGTTCTTTCTTTCCACAGCAAAAATTAAGGTGTCTCATCTTCAGTAATGAGGACAAAGCTGGGCTGCATGATGATAAAGTGGTGTTAATACAGTGTTTATTTTTTACTGCTTAAATACAATTCTTTCTCTTGCTCGAACCAAGCCCTAGATTTTAATCCCACCCTCCACAGAGAGATGTCTAATAGGTATTTGAAGCAAAGAAAACTTGAACTACAAAAAAAAAAAAAAAAAAAAACCCACTCTGGAGATTGGCCTCCTTTCAAATCTGCAAATACCAATGGAGAGGCTATTTAAAAACAGAATTTAGGAATTGCCCGCCCAGAAGAGCTACATTCCACACCAGGATGTGAGGTAGTTTGTCTTACTTAGCTCCAAATTCCCTGCACCATGCCCAGCGTTTCCATCAGAAGGCTGCAGGCATGAGAGTCTCATTATGGAAAGAACTCATTCCAGATAACTCATCAGTGATCCTGAGAGCCACCATGAACCTGCCAACAGAAGCTCCCTTCCAGGGTCTCACTGTATGACCATTGGGAACTGGAGAGGTTCCCAGAGCCCCACAGAACCCACCGAACTATGTATGTGGACATCCCGAGTCCTACTAACCTCCCTGAACTCGGAGCACCAAGCCATCCCCAGGACCTGTTGCACAACTGCCTTCTGCAGGGGCAATGTGGCTACTTACAGTCCCTAAATATTCGTCAGCTCACTGGCATGGATTTCTGTTATTAAAACTGTTCTATAAATAAAAGTGTGCATGTATCATTGTACACTAATACGATGCTTTTAGCTCTTTCAGAAAGATACCTAGGAGGGGGATATCTGGGTCACATGGAATTTCCAGTTTTAGTTCTTTGAGGACTCTCCATACTGATTTCCATAGTGGTTGTACACTACATTCCCACCAGCAGTGTAGAAGTGTTCCATTTTCCCCTCAGCCTTATAGCACCACCATTCATAATAACTCAATCTTGGAAGTGGCCTATATGTCCATCAATAGATGAATGAATAAAGAAAATGTGGTATGTATACATAATGGAGTACTACTCTGCCATAAAGAAAGGTAAACTTGAGTCATTTGTAGGAAAATAGATGCACCTTGAGACCATATTGTTTAGTAAAATAAATCAGACACGCAGCTTACGTATCACTTAAGTAAATAAAGAGCAAAAACAAGACAGATAATAGGAACTAGGAAGATAATATTTCTCAAAGGGAAAAGGGATCAAGAGATAACAGGGGAGGGAAGGAAACGAAAGGGATTGAAAAAAGGAATTAATATGTATCATGTACATGTACCAACTCCACAAAAGGAATGTCATCATTACGTACTGCATACATGTACAAAAAAATTTTTTTAAACTCTTACTTCTAAGGTAAAATTTAGGAATTCAATTAATGAAAGAATTTGCCAAGGATTTCCCTTTAAAGAAAGGCACCAGGCAGACCCCTGCTTCTTCGGAGAGCACAGCAGCCCCTTGGAGATCGCATGGTACAGCCGCCTCCCCCTTGAGGAGGAAGACGGGATGTGAGGGGATGCAAGGAGCACAGTGAAGCCGGTCCTCTTCATCGCTGGGGTCTCTTTTGAAATATGCAACATACAGCCAGTGTTTCCCAGACACACAGCAGCAGTAGTCTGTAAGGTTACCGAGGCAGGAAGACAGAATTCCAGGCTGGGCTCATGGGACACCACCAATCAAAATCTGTGACTCACAGAAAAAAAGTTCTCAGATGATGGCAAAATCTATCCTCACCAGCGCCCCACACAAGGAAGCAGAAATCTAACTAATTAAAAACAGCTAGCTGACTGGGGATTTAGCTCAGTGGTTAGAGTTCTTGCCTTATAAGCACAAGGCCCTGAGTTTGATCCCCAGCACCAAAAAAAGAGAAAAGAAAAAAAACCAGCAAGCTATTGTTTCAAATAGCATTTGGTCCTGTGGATGGTGATCTACTGAGAACACTAGTCAAATTTCAGGCATAGGAATGGAATCTACCACACACACAGATACTCCACCATCCCGCAGAACACAGTATTTTCCCAACTAGGACATGTAGACATGTGGCTCTTGGTGTTTGCTCAGCCCATTCCCCACACTGGCACCCCATGCCCTCCACGTGGCCACCTCAGGGTCTGCACAAGCAACCCTGACCACCTCTCTTGCTTGTGGCTGTGGAATCAGGCCAAGGTGCACCCTGTAGATGAGTGGAAATCAATCCCTCTGCCCCAGATCCCAGAAAGGGATGGATCGGTCCTTTTGCACAAACATATGCATTTCATCATGACATTTTACATGTCTACATCTCCATGTCTTTTAGATTATCAACTCCCTGAGAACAAGACTCCACCAGATTTATTCTATTTCGAGGGCAAGAGTGAGCCCCACTCATAGTGCACATGCAAGAAACATTTACAAGGAAGAATAAGAATGCAGACTGACCAGGTGGTCAGGTACTCTGAGGCCTGTGGCTAGCGCTGGAAACAGGAACCTGTGCGTGACTCAAGTTATTAATTCAACCATATGAATTACATTTCTGTGTGGAATATTATGATCAGAATAAGATTTTAAAAGACAAAATGAATAAAGAGGAGAGAAGGGGGAGAGAGGCCAATTTGTAATACTCATAACCTTAAAAATCTAGCAGCAATAAATATTACATATAGAGAGACATAGATAGATAAAGATAGATGTAGGAGAGAAATCTAGCAGCAGAAAATATTATATATGTAGTATTTATATATATTTTATATAATATATATGTATTTATATATAATTATACATATATATGAGAAAACTCCATTACACACAAAACCTAAGAAACAGATAATCATTAGCATAATGATTTACTTTGCGAAAGGATGCTATTTTTTAAAACAGTATTTATCTACAGGTTATTTAAAAGATAAAACAAAAAAAGAAGCTTCTTAGTGAATGAGAAATGCAAAACACGGTTTGTTTCCTGTGGTTTAAGCCAGCAGCCCTGAGGAGGCCAAACCTCCAGACCAGCATCCATTTCCTGAGCTGGTCTGACCTCCTCAGGTTGCTTGGGGGCAGAGAGCCCCGGGAGAGAGAGGAACCCGTGCTGGCCAGGAGGCCCCTGGAAGGGCTACCCAGGTGCTAGGGCTCCCCTCAGGGAACATCTGCACTATATTTGCTAACACCCCCAAGTGTCCGTGTGTATGTTCCCTCACTCGCAGGGCTCCTCAAGAGCTGACGCACTATCATTCGTGTGAACAAGCACAGACGGCGGGTCTGCTCTCTTTCAGGCTGCATGTTAAGCATTGTGGAGCATGGCGACACTTGAACCCAGCCTCCAAAAGAAGGATGAACAGCTAAGCAAGTGAATCACACAATAAAAACCCACGGCAGAGATACCAAATATCTCAGGGTCTCTAAGAGAAGGCCTAAGCCACAGTCATGGTGAACCTTTTAGAGACCAGGTGCCCAAACTGCTTGTGACATCATTGCCTGGCACCACTATCCTTTCTGAGCATGCTCGTGACCCCTGTTATCTGGTGCTTGTCTGCTGGGGTGATGCCGGAGTGATGCTGGGGTGACTTGGCTTGTGCGCCAACAGACAGGGCTCTGCATGCCTGCCGCAGCACTTGTGCCGCAGGTTTGCCACCACTGGCCTAAAGGAACCTGAGTCCTGGCCAGCAAGCATCTGAGGCCAGCCCACGAAGTGCATGGCGGCAACATTTACCAGTGGAGGATCCATCTCTTATCTACATGCGAGGTGCTCCGACCTGTTTCATCTTTACCTCACTGTGTTTACTTCATTTCTGTTTAAATGCTGATCACATCTCCCTGTATGACAGGAACTCAAGGCTTGAGTGTCACTGGTGGACTGGTGGAGGGCAGGCGCGTTCTCTCTGTGGAACCCTGGTTTAAAATGAGACCAGAGAGGTGCAGCGGGCAGAGAAAGAGGCTGTCAGGAGAGGGGGCTCAGAAGGGTCCTCTAAACACCCCAGGCCCCTCTAGACATCAGACTGTTGGAAAGCATCCATCCACTTCTGATGGGGCCGTGCTCCCCACACTGTTTATTGTGTGGGCTGAGTGATGCCTGTGGATTTCTAGGACCTGCCCTGACCAAGACGGGATGCCCAGGCCTTCCACTCTCATGGCTGTCCAGCTTACAGGCCACTGCAAACACCACAGTACCAGATCAGTCGTGACCTTGAGCAGTTGGGTTAGCCCTGCAAACCTCAGCTTCCTCACCTGCAAGATCAGGGCTGATATGTTACCAAATACTTGCTGCTTCGGATTCCTGAAGATCACACAGATCTTCAACTCTGGCACGGTATCCAGATGTCACTGGCCCTCAGCCGGCACAGGCAGCTGCTGATGTTGTGGCAGTCGGTACCATCCTTAACATTCTTACTGGTTCTCACCATTCCAAGTCCAGGGCTACAAAGGGACTTGTGCAGTCCTCTTTGACCTCTCTGGACCAGTGTGCCAGCCACTCTGCCACCCTGCCACACTTTTTTAGCACTTATTCTTTCTAGAACAAAACATCACACTGACTGTTCTCCACTTATGCACAGAGGGCTCATCATGATTTCAGCAGCTTATAGACTGTGTCTCTGCACAAGTTTTGCTTCCTGTGCCTGCAAAGGAAGAAAAATACCAAATGCAAGAGCATGACTTTGTACTCATGACTTTCATCCACTATTAGAAAGGTCATAAGTTTTCAAAGTCAAAGGCATGGCGTGGCTCAAATATTAGCTACTGAATATATCCGCAGAAAATAATCAACACATACTCCAGTAACCAAATTTCTGGAATTCTCAGCGCTCCTATTGGTTCTCACAGCCTGCTGTTGTGTCTCAGAGACATAGATCACCCTGCTTTGCATTAGTGACATATTTTAACATTATGAGTCAGCCCATCCTTAAGAGTAAAGAGCATTAAAATTAAAAATCCAGAGCTATCTGGTCTTAAGATGATCAATGACAATGATTTTAAAGCACAGTACTTTGTAACATTATTAAATAATGGACATGTTCCATTTAAAAAAAAAAAAAAAAGACATTCCAAGTTTCATAGAAGAAAGCCTTGTAAAAGTCTAGTGAAAGGACCCCCCAGGGGTGCCCTAGCCCTGGTTGTGCTGGCATCTTGAGTAGTCCCCCTTCCATCCAGGGGACAACTGATTTCTCACATCTGCAGTGAGGTCCCTGAATCCCTGAGGACATACACACCAGCTAATCCACTCGAGATGCCCAATTCCCCTGCATGCATGTGATCCCAGTGCCACCACTGGCCAAGGATCTCTGAGACAAAGAATTTCGTTTTTAAAAATCTAGTTAACATGTCAAAGAGCAGTAAATGTGCAAATTGCTGTCATAAGGGCTCTTTTATTGCTTCTCCTTTTCACCACATCCCCCATGTCTCTCTGGCCTCTTGGAGGAGGTTACTCAGAAGAGCTGGCTATTTAGTCTTCAGATGTTTACCTTCAGTAAAAGACACTTCAAAGGACGCTTGCGGGACTCTCCCCTTGCCCAGCAAACACTTAAAATCTATTGCTGTGATTGATGGGGCCTCTCCCCAGATTTAATAAATATGAGCAGCAGCCAGGTTCTCTTTCTGGGCAGCTGCTTTCCTAATGGGCTCACGGCTCACGGGTGGCCTGGCTGGGCACAGCCTGAGAGTTAGAAGAGCTTCAGTGACAATTCGGGCCTTCTTTTTATTCCTTTCCGAATCTCCCTTCTCAGAACATCAGACGGTTTGTTAATGTTTCCGCCTCAGATTCCACAATCTTGACTTCATCTTTCTGTAGAGGATGATTCCCATAAAGATTACTCTGTTCTTTTAATATCATGTTGCCAAATGGGTTTGACGAGCGTCCTTAATTAAGTATAGAATGTAAATACATTTGAATGTTACCTCGCCAAACACATTAAGAAGCAGGAAGGAGGAATGTCCTCAGCACTCCCAGGAGACCAGCCACGGGGCAGTTCCCTCCCTCGCCAACTGCCAGCAGCCAGGATAGGACTTCCCATCTCCTGGTTGCTTGGGAAGCAGCACATTTGGGAATGCTTATGCAGGCCCGAATGGCATCCTTGCTCAGTTCTCATGATAGCAAGAGTGCTAAGGCCCCGACCCACACCATTGCTGGCACCTTAAGCGTATTACTTAATCTTCATCATAATGCGTTATTTGCCCGCCTTTCAAAGACAAAGAAACTGAGGCTGAGTGAGTTGAGGATGTTGGCCACAATCACTCAGCAGCCTGATAGGTCCACCTATTTCCAAAGTCCAAAATGTGTGCTCTTTTCATGTAAAACTCTTGCCTTTCAGATATCACAGTTTTTTAATTTTATTTTACTTTTTTTTATTTTTACTGGTACATGTTTGCAGACATAATGATTACATTCTTCATGCGGAGCTGGTGCCTGTACACAGGTCATCTCAATTCTCTTTCCCGTCCCCTCCCCCTCCCCTCATCCTCTCTCCCTCGGCTAAGGGAGGTGTTGCCGCTGATCAAGTCTTGGAAACATGACTTTCACTACTGAGTCCAGTGTGTCCAGATGCAATTTTTACTGGAGTCATTTGTAGGAAAATGGATGCACCTTGAGACCATAATGTTAAGTGAAATAAATCCAACACGCGAGCTTAAATGGTGCATGGTTTCTCTTCTATGAGAAACCCCAAGTATAAATAAAGAGCAAAACACAAGTGAGACAATAGGCCCTAGGCAGATAGATATTTTTCAAATGGGAAGAGAATCAAGAGATGGAGAGAGGGAAAGGGGAGGGAAGGGAAAGAAGATGAACTTGTACCAACTCCACACAAGAAATGTAATTATGTAATGCAACCATGTACTAATAAAAAATAAAAACTGAAAAAAAGAAATAGCCAGGCTTCACATTGCTACGATTTTTACAAAATATTTTTTTTTTTGGTGGTGCTGGGGATTTTACAAAATATTTTTAACAGAGTCTATCACCTTAAAAATTGTATCAGAGCTGGGCTTGGGTGTGCACACTTATAATCCCAGCTCTCTGAGAGGCTGAGGCAGGAGGGTCACAAATTCAAACCCAGTCTAGGCAACTTAGCAACTTAGTGACACTCTGTCTCAAAATTTAAAAATTTTAAAAGGGCTGGGGATGTAACTCTGTGAGGGTCCTGAGTTCGATGCCCAGTACCTCCACCACAAAAAAAAGCTATCTCAGTTTCCCAGATAACAATAAACACACAGCCTTGACTTATGTAGGTTGTGGGTCCTGAAGAAGGACAGATCTGGGCTACACAATCTCACATTTCCAAATATGCATCTGTCCCTGCAGGAGAGTGAGGGTCCGAGAAGTGGCTGAGCTCCCCTCCTTTCAGGTGGTCCTGAAGTCAGAGACGGAAGACTGAGGACAGCAGTAGGTGGGGCAACCACAGCAGACCCCAGGGAATCCTGCCAGCTAAACTCACAGGTGCATCTTCACTGAGAGACAACAGAAAAATTACACCAGAAAATGAAGTTTCCACTGGAGTCTCTACTACGTCCTACTTCTAAGTTACTTAGAAATAGACTGCAAGGGAGGAGCTACCCCTCGGTCTGCTGAGAGCTCATGGTTTCCTCAAATGTGCAAGAGTCCGACCCTCCCTTCAGGGCTGGATTCAGATCCAGGGTGAAATCCGCAGGCTTCTCCTCAGGTCTTTCAGTCACTTTAAGCCTTGGCAGTGCTGAGTTCAAGGCAGATTTGGAAGCAGAAGCCACACAGGACTGGCTATTCTCTGTACAGCCTTCGAAAGGGCTGTGAGGGCTCAGAGAGAGACTTCACAGGACTCAGGGCCCCTGGAAACTGATGGCACCTCCAAAACAGCCCGCAGGCAGCTGCACCCATGCAGCACTTGACGCCACTGCATGCTTTTCTGGTTTTATGTCACATGGTCCTCTCAGTGACTCTGTGCAGGACGACTTCCTGCACATGAGGAAACTAAGGTCCTGTCTTATGGCAAGGCCAGGATTTGAACCCAAAGGTCTGGTTCCCAAATTGGTTCCACCACCTACTGGGCTCATGAAAATGACCACCCTACGTCTGCGTGCCCAAAGCTCCCGTGTCCAGGCCACCCTGGGGAAGGCCCAGGGCCTCTGCAATCAGAGAAGGACAGGACAAAAGGGAGGCTCTGCCCTTTCTGGGCTTCCTAGGCTGCCCCCGTCACTAGAGCCGCAGTGTCACTTAGCTCAGGAAAGGTGCCACGGAGCATGGTCCTCTGCAGACACTCACAGTATCCCCACTTTGCTTCGTTCTGACTTCGACTCTGTCTTTTGTGCGTCCACACTGTCCGTGCTTGATATGACTTTGCCCCGTGACCTTACACTTCAGGCTGCTGGATGGAGACACCTGTTGTCACGTCGCCGGTTCTTGCTGGGGACACAGGGACAGAAATAAAGGATCAGTTCCTTATTAACCCAAATTTTTAAATGAGTTCTGCCAATTATATATTATACATTATATCTAACTGATAAAGTCTTGGAAGAGGTTAAGATTTTTTATGCACAAATAAAGTGAAAGTAATTCAATAACGGTTGTGGGGTTTTTGTTTGTTTGCTTCAGGTACTGGGGATTGAACTCAAGGCCTTGGCACTGAGCTACATCCCCAGCCCTTTTTTATTTTTTATTTTTGAGACAAGATCTTGTCCAGACTAGGCTGGAACTTGCAATATTAACTGCCTCACCCTCACCAGGGAGCCAGAATTACAGGCGTGAGCTGCCACATCCAGCTTCCAGTAACAGTTTTGAGAGTTATGACAACTAACTGGACATGATGGCATATGCCCATAATCCAACACCCTGAAGGCTGAGGCCAGAAGACCACAAGTTCAAGCCCAACCCAGGCAACCTAGCAATTTTGCAAGACTTGGTCTCAAAAATTAAAAGTAAAAAGATATAATCACAAAAAATGTTGTAATGACTAATTATATAGTTTATCCTACCATCATTCAATAAGTAATAGTTGTTTTCTCTAAAAGAAAGTTTTTAGAAGAAAATCATATGATAAATTCCATCTCAGTAGAAAGGAGAACCATAGAATAAACCAAATCCTGAAGATGTATCACAAGGGCTGTATTACTGAGGCCCACATAACAATTGCCAAGCTCAGTAGTGATTTATGTAGACGCTGACACTCAGAGAGATGTGTATATCTATACTCCATGGCAAATTCGCTTTGCAAACCTAAAATGTAAGCACAAAGTTAATAAATAAACCATAGCTTATCACAATCTGTATTCATTGGGAAAAGATGGAAATTTCAATGGGCCAGAGACAGTTAGTGGACAAAAGATGCCTGGCATGAGGTGGGCATATTCATCCTCATGCATCCTGCATCATTTTTTAGATGTATTTAATGAAAGCAAAAGTTGTAGCACAATAGTTGAATGACAAAGTGATTGTCAGAAAGGTCAGGTTTTGACTGAAACCCAGAAACAATGGAAAAGAGAGAACCATACTTAACATGGTTCTAATGGGATGAGGATGTGCTGTGATGTGGCCGAAGAACAGTCTTCAGGGAGCAGCCCTCAGGTCCTCAGGGCCCCACTGCTGGGGTCCTGGAGTTGCACTGAAGGAAGGAATCCTTCCACTGATGACGACAAGGACCTCCGACGGCTTGTGTTCCTTTGGTCAAAGGCCAGATGAGGCAGGGCTGAAGGTATTGGAAGTTTCCAGCCACTCTGAAGCAAGTAGAGAGGCATCCACATCAGCCAACCTGGCTGTGGGTTCCCTCCCTGATTGCAAACCCATGACTTGCGTCTGTTCCAATTCATTTCCTAAGAAGCTGCCACAAGGCCAACCGCAGCCACCCTGACACCATCCAGGCAAACCTGAGCAGTCTCTTTGGCACTATTTCCGCTGCATTCTGTGTTTTTTCTTAGTAATTTCTCGTGTCCCCCCTACAGACGTTGAGTGGGAGGTAGAGGAGAGATGGACAGCATAGCTGGAGAGAGCCTAGAGAAGCTCCTATTTCTGTCCTTGTGGAGGGGCTCAGTCTCTTCTTTCTTGGACAATCTAAAGCCAAAGCCTCCTGTCACAAGCAACCCAGGCCCCACCCAGGGTTGAGGGGAAAAGAAGGATCACCAGGACCCAACAGAGACTAGTGATCTCTTCCAGAAACTCAGGGAACAGAAGATGGGGCCTCTCTGGGGAGAGAAGAAGACACCAGGTGGAGGGACCCTCCGTGGTCCTCAGAATGAGTTCTACCTCCCTGCTCCAAGCAAACTGGAGTTAGCCTGAAGTCCCACAGCCACGCACCATCCCCGGTCCTGTCCTCTGAGAAAGGGACAAAAGTGCTAGAATACCTGCTCCCAGCAAACTGATCTGTCTGGAAGGAGTTTCTCTGCGCTGTGCTCCACAAAGCTGTGTCCCGGGGCCTCTGTGCAGTCCGGGGAGATGCAGAAGGCAGCGAGTTCAGGAGCTTGCTGGTATCCCAAGGGAGCAGCAGCTACCAGCTTAGCAACTCCTGCCTGGATGCATGTCCACCACTCAGCCTGCAGGCTGCCCACAGCCAGCCTAGACCAGGGAGCAGGGCCCATTGTCTCCGCAGGAGGCACGCAGGAGGGAGGGCTTGGCTGCTGTCTGCTCCGGGTGCTCTGCAATAAAAAATACCTACATCTCGCATGTCAGGAGAATTCAGTAAGATAGTTCTAAAAAACTTCCCAAAATGCCTAGAGCATGCAGGTGCTCAGTAAGTGGTGAGATACAGTGGAGAGGTGCTCCTGTGTACTGGTTCCTGGTTCAATGCCTAAAAGGTGGCAGTGCCAATGGAGGCCCATTCTTGAATCTCTGGGGTTCTGCTCCCTGCCAGCTCAGCGGCAGCTGCTTCCAGTCCAGTGGCTGCCCAGGACACCAGGTCATTTATGGGTGTGTCCTTCAGTAAAAAGAATCGCATGTGCTAAACATACACAGGGTTGAGGTCTCTGCGGGGAAATGGCACTCTTTGGTTTTTACCTGAGTTTGTGGGTCATTGGGGAGGTACAGTTAACATCTAAGATGTGCAGTGCTGGGGTTTTGACTCTTCAGTTGGACAGCACTTTCTCATCCGTGGCAGACCTGTAGCAGGTGCCACTTCTGTCCCGTGCCTGTCCTCCACACCCCAGCCTGGGACCCAGGTATTAGCTCCCATGGGCCTAATGCTGGTTGTAATTTGGTCCATCTCCACAAGCACTTTTTTCAGGCAATATTCAACCCAGTCCTGATCTAGACACACATACCATTGCTTTCCTTCACATCCTGCAGCCTTTGTGCACAGACAGTCTGACATCCTAGATCCTCCTCCGAGGACTTGTTTCCTATTTCAATCCCCGGCCTTCTTAATCTTCTCTTTTTCATTGAAACGTGATATAGCACTGTTTTGAAAAAGGCACTTATAATCTTACTCCTCATCTTTTGTGGCTTTTTCAGTAGGAATATAATAACCATCCATGGCTGAGATGCTGGGGACAATCAGATATCAGGCCTGATCTTGTGGAATCTTTATGGGATTTTTCATTTCTAGGAACAGGAAACACACAGTTTTTTGCTTGGTAACAGAGACCCTCCCCAGCACTCCAAACACATCCACCTTCCCCACGGCTGGAAGAGGGGGCCAGACACGGTGTTAGTCTGATTCACAGCCAAGATGGTGTTAGTCTAACTCACAGCCAAGTGCAGCCCAGCCGTCTGCAAGTCCTCGAGGCAGGAGCTCTCGCCTTTGTCCCTGAATGGTGAAATTAAAAGGGAAGACCTTGCGTCCTGGGAAGTCCACATAAAAATGCTTACTGCAAGAACCTGTGGAGCTCAGCAGGAATGCTGAGAAATTCAAGTGAAATGCAGAATTTAGAACCAGCAGGCCAGTGAGCCTAAAGTGGGAGCATTACACTGGGAAAGCAACTCTGGGGAGCAAACTCCAGTTACATTATGAGCAGCCCTTTTATTTAAGAGAAAGATGCTGCCTGGGATGCCCACCATGAGAGATGTAGACTAAATCTCCCACTGCCTCGGCTGCACAGAGATATGGAAGTTAAACCTCTCTCCTGGCTGGGCCATTCACCTGTACCTGGCGTTCTGGAGGCGAGCCAGTGGCTATGTGTGTTTGTCAGTCCTCAGACCTGCCGATCTTAGTGTGCCTAAACTGAGACGTCTTTCAGTTCCACAAGAAGACAAGTCAGAGGGCAGGGGGCCTCACATCTGAAATCGCTTTCTGATACTCTTCCTCTCAATCTGCCCCCAGGAAAGCATCGTACTGAGGTGCAGGCTCTGCTGAAAGTCGTCTTAGATTTAGGAAAGCAGACCTGAGTGTTTCACAGGAGAGACACGGAAAGCTGTGCTAGGGGCTCCTTTGACATCCACAGCCAGGCAGTGTGCTGTCGAGTTGTGGGTTGGTTCCCTGTTTTTTTGTGTATGACCCTACTGCCCACAAACACAGCTCTAGCAACCGACTCTTTCCTGAGCCAGAGGAGGAGCTGGGTGTGCACAAAATTCGATCCCCTTCTATCCCGGTGAACCCTGGTCTACTTCGGAAAGGCTATCTCTCATTAATAAAACTGTTATAATTAAGAAGTGAAAATGCAAGAAATGTAAAATTCAAAAGCCCAATTGTGGCTACAAGGTAATTATCAGCTTCCTGATTATAACTGTTACTTACCTATAATCCTGGTTCCCACAGTCATTAGTGTCGCTATTAGCATCATCGCTGGAGCCTCGCATTAGGCAGCAGTGAATTTCCATCCTGTGAAGGAGCAATTAGCTGGGCTGCCTCCCTTCTACGTCCACTCAGCCACAAACGAGACAGAGAAGGAACTGATGCAAATATGCAAAAAGCAAAAAAAAAAAAAGGAATAAGAGAAAAGAGTCTTGAAACCGTATATGAAATTTGGTTAGAGTAGGTGGGGAGGGGGAAGAAACGCTGTCCCTACTGACTGTGTGTTTGTGCCTCTGGAAATAAGTAGAACAGACAGAAGATTTACAGATCATACAGTTTTTAAAAGATCACAGTTCTTTCAAACAGTTTTATTATGGCTTATTTTGTTTAAAAACTTCTCTTCGGTTCCCACTTATCTCTGATGTCCTGTTTATGGCAAGTGTTGTGTGGACAAGTGTCCTGCATGTTCTGGTTTGGAAATTACCCTCTTTGCAGAAATTCTAGCAGGCTTCAGTGCCTTAGATCACAACCCTGCTGGAGATGCATGGATGAGCTCATCAGAGGACCCTGCAAGTACCCTCCAGGAGCCCTGCTTCCTCCACCCCTTATCATCCCTCCCCGTCCTGCACTCTGTCCTCAGCAGCTGATGACAATTAAATCTATGGGTGGACAGAATCCGCCTCACACCACTCTGCTGTAATTATAACTTTGCTGCTGACTTCCAGCTCTGACAGGCTCCATCTTGTCTGCCCCTGGACGCTGTGGCATTTATTTACAATCTCAATGGCATCTCGAAGACAGCGGATTGCACCCATGCCAGGGACCAGTGATAGATATATGATGGAACATTAGTAGGGGGCAAATATTGAAAGGCAGGGACTGGAATAGTGGGCAATTATGTAAATTTCTCAGAAAAGTTTCCTTGCAGCAAGCATGACACCTAATGCCAGGGCCGAGGCAGACACAGATGAGGACACCGGAAAGTGTCACCTCAGCAGCCATGGCGCCCAAGACCTAATAGAATTTTGCCAGAGCAGCTGGCAAACATGTTACCACCATCACCAGATCTCTCCAGCTTACACAAGTCAGCAGTATCCCCGCAACATATCCACCAAAGACCATCAAGACCACAACCTACAGAAATGAAAGCAGAGCCCTAACCATGAGCTCTCAGTCGCTCTCTCATCCTCACCCAATTCCTTCTTTTTCTTCCCCAAAGCTCTCTTCAAAGGCTGCCTGCTGCAGGTCTGGCCTGTAGTCTTTCCGTGTGCTCACCTAGCAAAGTGGCTCCCTGGGGCCCTGGCACATGGAAAAATGTTAAAAGACACCATCAAATTAAGAAGAAATGATCAGAATAAAAGTCCTTAGCACATGGAAGATCCAGAAGATATAAGAAGCAAGAGCACATGATTTCTGATCTTTCCGCCCTGCAACCAGGACCTGAATTCTAGAGTAAAAACATACTAAGGTCCAAAATATGTGACGCTCTAGAGAGAATCCATGAGATCGACTTAAGGCTAAATGCCAGGTATTTGAAAGATGAATGACCCAATCCTATCACGGCTAAACATACATTTTACTTATAACATCCCACTTACAAGAATTTGGTTTTTCTACTTTGAAAATCACATGTTCAGTGCATGTGGTTTAATATATATGTATTAAATAGATTAAATAGATATCCTAATATTCAATGCATAAATTGCTACTATATTTACAGCAATTACACGTGTACACTTGGAGAGAAGAGGGAATTTAATCCTTTAGGAAAATTTGTTTCTATCCATTCTAATCTAGGGATTGACTTTTCCATCTGTTAGACGGGCAGGGGGACTAGACCTCCTGCACACCTGTGCAGGAATGTCCTCGCTTCCAAAGTGCCACTGCACATTTTTAATGACTTCAGTACAGCCTGAGCTTTGAGGGGGAGAGGCAGGCAGATTTACAGAGAAAAGAATTGGGGGCATCCAGAAGGTGTAAGAAGCCACTTCCTGTTTCCTGGAGCCACCCATTCAGAACCACTGGAACCGTGTGGCAGGAGAAACAGTCACAGCATGCGAAAGGCTAAACTGGCAGCACGGCCCCCACTGGGATAAAAGCAGGAAGAATTCAAATATACACAGAAAAGTTCTTCCAGGAAATATGCCCCTTCTCCAGGGTCAGTGTTCCCCAGCGTTTCATTCCTTCTTAGTGCTCTTCTGTATTCTTGCACTCTTTTCCAACAGGTGGGTACTATGCTTGTAATCAGAAGAAAACAAAACCAAGGTTACTGTCAGGTTGGTTTGTAAAAGGTGCCACTCTACCCTTCACAGTCTAATGCCTTTTCCTCTCTTCCTCTTAAAATTCTTGGGATTTCTGAATCCCCGCTTTCTTATTAGGGCTCTGTTGCTGAAGAAACAGAATTGTGTCCTTGTCTCCGCCTTCAGAGAGCAGATTGCAACACCTGACAGTGACAGCCTTCGCAGCTGCCTTTCCCTGTGGTCCAGGGCTCGGGGGATGGTCAGGGAGGGTGAGAAGGGCTGGGGGAAGAAGCAGGGCGGGGTCTGAGGTGAGAACTGGGAGAGACAGAGCAGAAGAGATGCAGATCCATCGCTGACCGAGCGCCCAGTCACCTGGATAAACCACCTGCCAGCAGTTCCAGCCCCAGCTTCCAGCTCCAAGCACAAAAGGATCAGCAGCTAAAAAGACTGAGAATCCAATGTTCAACATCATTGGTCATTCGAGAGATGCAGATCAAAATAACACTAAGATACCATCTCACTCCAGAAAGAATAGCTATTATCAAGAAATCAACCAATAACAAGTGCTGGCGGGGCTGCGGGGGAAAAAGGAATCTTCCTGCACTGTTGGTGGGAATGTAGACTGGTCCAACCACTCTGGAAATCAGTGTGGAGACTCCTCAGAAAACTACAACTAGAGGTTCCATTTGACCCAGCTATTCCTCTGCTGGGTATCTTCCCAGAAGAATTAAAATCATCATATCACAGTGATATATGCACAACCATGTTCACAGCAGCACAATTTGTAATAGCTAAGTCTTGGAAAAACCTAAATGCCTAACAACTGATGAATGGCTAAAAAAGATGTGGTTTTTATACACAAT
>PVJO010004922.1:79699-104168 GCA_004026905.1 Hystrix cristata
AAAAGAGAGAACTAGATAGGGAAAAGGGGGATAAAGAAGAAGGTTAAAAGAAAAGTAAGATGAAAGGGGAAAAAATGGTAAAGTGTAGCTACACTTGTTGCAAATAGGGAGGGGTGGGTGAATGGAAGGGAGGGGAGGGGAAGGGGGGAAGAGGGGGGAAAACCAAAATGTATCATGTACAGGTACAAAATAACCATGTTGATTATGATCATTATGTATACAATGTACCATACATGTTCTTGGTAAAAATAAAAATTAAAAAAAAATAAGACTGAGAATCCAGAGGTTTAGCATGTTCTCCAAGCATGTACTACTCCAAACGCACCACCAGCCGGGCTTGCTAGACAAATACCTGGTCGAGGGGCTAAGAACCCTGGAAATGGGATGAAGCGGGAGGCTTCGGGAAGGCAGGTCTTGTGTCAGACTGCAATTTGTGAAATCCTGATCAGAAGTGGAAATTGATTAATGACAAAATCTGCTTGATTAGTTCCTGTGAAGCGGTACAGATTTTCCAATGGTGCAGTTACATTCTTAGGGGAAATGAATGCTAATTGCTGTCTAGACACTTTATTACTATGGTGGGCACTGGGTGCTGCCCATCACCCTCTTTGGACATTACACGAGGCAGTCTGACCTGCCTGTTTCAGAGAAGCACAGTGTGGTGTGGTGGGTGTGAGCGTTAGGAGTACGGGTGAGGGGGGTCTGAGCCGAACCTGCTAGAAATTACTTGCCCTGCAAAGTGCAAAGTCACTGACTGGGACCTTGACCAGGCTCCACCAGGACTTTTTTCCAGGTCAGAAGCTTTTTTCCGCTTATCATTCTTCTAATATTTAAAAAATATTTTAATGGTTAGCTTTAAAACTATGTAAAAACTAATAATTTTTTAAAATATTTCTTTGGCGTCTAAGATGCAGGATGGTTCAAATTCACACAAAGGGACATCAGTCTCCTCACACAGGCCTGATAAGCTGCGAGCTCATGGGTGCCTGGCACCCCCGCAGTGGTCCTCGCCCACTGTCTTTCCAAGGTCCCCATTTGTCCAGCTGTCACAGGACAGATCGGCCAAGCCCACAAGAACAATGTTATCAGCCCGTTACTTCTTGGAGTGGAGAGATCAGACTCTTCTGAACACATTCCTTCTTCCGAGGAAGAGGAGGGTCCAGAGGGAGGACCGGGAAGGGTGGGAAGGGCGGGAGGACCCTCAGCCCTGGGGACACAGCTGCATTCTCCTCCGTGATCTCCTGCTTAGAGCCAACCAGCAATCATCACGGGCCAGCCAGGAGACACAAATGTGAGATGGAACACACGACTGAGAGTGTCCTCCCCAGGCCAGAGGGTGGTCCTGAAGGTCACTGTCCTGTCTTGTTAGTAGCCCAGGGCAGCCTTGTAGCTTTCTTCTGACGCTCAGTTCCAAGCTCCAGGAAGAACGCTAGCCCAGAAAGTTTCTGCGACTGAAACACAGCGATCCTCCTCTGACCTCCTCTCTCGCACCCCAACCCCCATCTCAACAGTAGCCTGCAGCCCTGGAGTGCAGATCATCCACATTGCAAAGGGGAAGACAGAGGCCCTGGCTGGGCATCTGCTCCCAGCATGCAGCCAGCTGTTCCTGTGAACCCCACAACCGTTCATGCCGCTTTAAAACCGTGGTCTTGGGGTAGCCTGACTTCCACGACCGCTACTACAAGACTAAGCAAAGCAGCATTGACAAAGACCGCTGTCCGGGTTGGCTGCAAAGATCTCATCAGAAACCATGCTATTCTGGTGCCTTCTCAGAATGACCACAGCTGAATGGAGCTAAGCTCTGCTTTTAGGGTTGTTTTGTAAATCATCCACACCAAACATCCCTAAAGGTCGTTATGCCCCAGAAGCAGGTAGAGTGAAGGGAACCTCATAACCTCCTTGGGGACATCAGACTTCTCCCCAGCACTGCTCCCAGTGCCGTCCCAGGAGTCAGGAGGCAATGAGACCCCTCGTGACCTTAACCAAATCTATTCTCGCTTCACCCTTCAGAAATGAAAAAAACTGCAGGTTCTTTGTCTCAAACACAAAAGTTCCAAATCTGAATCTGTCTTGCCAATTAAATGAAAATGTTGCCTCTAACCTGCATCACTGCCACGTGGGACCAAAGAAGAGAAAAAGGGGCAGGGGTCACGGTGGGGATCTCGGGGCTCTCCTTGCTTCACAGAGGAGCCCGTTAGAAAGGCTAGGGACACTCTGTGAGTGGACGGTGTCCCGTGTTGGGGACAGTCGTCAACAAAGCACAGTGTTGTCCTCACTGTGGGGAAGGCCCCATCCTGAAGGTCTGCACGTGGAGGACTGTCCTCCTGCACAGCCACACTGGTGTCCACCACCCCCAGCGTGTGCCCTTCTGGTCAGAAATCACCAAAGGAGGTGGACATTTTTTCTAATCAGAGAAGATGCCCTAGTCTTCCTTGTATACAATCCTTTCTTGTCTCTTACAACTTTTGTGAATTCGTAGATCAGGAGTTTAGGGTCATGTGCACCATTTAACATTTTTAGTATCTTCTCAGAGCTATGCAGCACATCCCACATTTAGAATGTTTGGATCTCTGAAGAGCAACCTGGACCCATTAGCTGTCACCCACCTCCCTGGGAATCTGCTGAACAATCTAGGTGCTGAACGTTTCATGTAAGTGGCATCATGCATCATATGTGGTCTTTGTGCCCAGCTAATCTCCCCCAGCATCATGGGCTTATGGTTCTTCCATACTGAGTGTGCAGTGGCACACACTTGTAGTCTCAGCTACTTGGAAGGCTGAGGCAGGAGGATAATGAGTTTCAGGCCGGCCTGGGCAACTTAGCAAGATCCTATTGCAAAATAAATTTTTAAAAAGAATTAGCAATGTCGCTCAGAGCTCCCTGGGTTCAATGTACAGTACTATGCACACACATACACTCATACACATGCATACACACACACACAATTCCTCCGTGTGACAGCACACATCAATGTTCCACTGTGTGGATACACCGTGTTGTATTTTCTCGTTCACCTCCTTTGTCTCCACTTTCAGACCGTGATGCAAAACGACCTAGGAACACATACGTGTAAGTTTCTGTGTGAACTTGTGTTTTCTTTTCTCTTGCCGTGTGCTAGAAGTGGAATCACAGGGTCACAGGGTAATTCCATGTTTAATGTTTAGAGAAAGGTGCGTTGACTTTCATACCTGCTGAACTTCAGGACTTCGAGGAAATCTTCCTTCCTTTCTTTTCTGCTCACTTCTCCCCCCCATTCATAATTCTCTCTCCCTCCCTCCCTTCCTTCCTTCCTCAGTCTTTCTCTCTCTGTCCCCCACCCTCCCTCCCTTCCTCTCTCATTATCTGAGAGAGCAAAGCAACCACCTGCAACTTTTACCTACTTTGCACATTAAAAAGCTACAGCAACACAAATTATGCCCTGCACAACGTTTCCAAATGGAAAGGAGCACAAGTCTCAATTAACCCACGTTAACACGAGTGCAGTTACAATGGCCGGGACAACGGGTGTTGTGTTACTTCCTAATCCACGGAGGGTCCCAAGAATGGGCCCCAGTCTGAAATGACCTAAGAGGCACTTGTCCCAGAGGCTAACTTGAAGCGTCTCAATGACATGAAGGGCTTTTTATCTTGGCGCTTTGTTCATTCCTTTTGTGTGTAATCTGTTCCTAACAAGGTACCTGCTTTGGTTAATTCTTTTCTTCTGAAATAAGCAATGGAAAGAATTGAAGTTGTACAATTCTTGTTTGCAGGCCAAGAAGAAAAATTATTTTTCAACAAGCAAAAGAAGAAAAGAAAAGTGGTAGCTCCACCTCCCCCCATTACCATTTATAAAAACTAGTGGCTTACATCTCAGAGCACAGTGATTTTCAAATGTCTTTTCACCCACAGCTTTGCAAAGACAGCGCCCCCATTTTTAGAGAACAGGGGCAAACTTTAGAGTCCTTGCCAAACCTTCTTCCTGGTGTAGCCAGATGTCCGGTGCCGGGGTCCCAGGCCATTGTTACCACATAGGTGAGATGCTGCTTGGCCACCAAGAATAAGATTTCTTAGCCAAACCTGGGAAGTGCCTGGATAAAATTATTGTGCAATGAGGGCCACTCGCTATGTTTTGTGTCAGAGCAAGGAGGAGCAAAGGCCCGCTTCACTGCTCTGTGTGGATTCCTGAGAGCCGGTTCGTGCCTCCAGGGGTGCGATGTCTGAAGAGCAGCTCCTGGCTCTGGGGTAGCCTGAGTCATCACACACAGCACTTCACATCCTCACTAGCGTACTACCTTCAAGGCCTTCAGGCTGTTCTCTGGGAAAGAACAGAGACCCAGTAGGGGCCGTTAAGCCAGCGTCTCCCCAGGTCCCCACTGATGAGAAAGTCAGCAGCACCTGTGCTGTCCATTCATTCAGCAGCCATTCAATGAGCCCTTCCTATGGGCCAGGTGCTATGCTCAGCCCCAGACCCCTCAAGAGCAGAAAGGCTCAGACATGTAGAGCTTTCGTGTTAGTGGGTGTCGTCCAAACCTTCCTTCACGGCCTAACCCAACATATCCATGAACGATAACAATCATTGAGCAGCTACTACAAGTCAGACTTTCCATGCTTAACTGCAGTTCACTCTGCTGAAAGACTGGCCCAAGAAGTGGTTACTCAACCAGCTGAAACCTCCCGTGAACCTGCCGTGTTCCTGGCAACAGGATGCAGAGATAGGCGAGAGTGCTGGCTATAGGCCAGCTCGGGATGGCCGACGAGGAAGCGTTAGCCCCTTACTGTACAATGACAGGGGCCAGATAAGCCATCTGAGTGAGCAGCTGATGATAAACCAGCCAGTGTGAGCTGAGCTGGGGTCCCCTCCCTGCCCTCCTGCCCTCAACAGACGTCCCTCCGGCCGGACCCCTGGCATCTCCCTTCAGCCCTTCCGGAAAGTCATCCAACTGGAAGCCTAATCCACCAACTCCACCCTTTGTTATGTCGGTTTCTATGTTCTTATTTCATATGTGTGTTTGAATGTGGGCTATGTGCATGTATGTTTGAGTGTGTAGGATTGTTTACATCTGTGTAGATATGTGAAATTATATGTGGGAGTATATGGTGTGTTTACATGCATGTGAGTGAGGTATGTGAGCATGTGCATTGTGTGTGCATGTGTGTATGATATGTGTGCATATTACTGTGAGTGTGTGGGATTTTGTTACATGTGCATGTGTGTGAGCCTCGTGTGCATGAGTGTGGTGTGTGTACACATGTGCATGGGTGTGGATGTATGAAATTGTGTTGATTGTGAAAATGCAAAGAGTTCCACATGTGCATGTGTGGACAGACTATGTGTGCACACATTCGTGGGTATGAGTTGTAAGAGTACAGTGTTGTCTGCATATATATGAGTGTGAGCGTGCATGACACTTGCACCCTCAGCAGATTATAAAGGTCCAGGTCGCCATTTAAATCCCATAAGCATCTCGCATGTGGTTGGTCACCCACTAAACACAGTTTTGTGAAAAACGAAAGTGAAACGCTGTGGGAGCTGCATCGTAACAGAGCTGCCACAACAGAAGAACCTGAAGAAGTGAGTCTCCAAACTGCTACCTCGGCAAGACCAGGGCGGGCATGTGGCATGTCTCGCCCACTCTGACCCGCGACTGGGACAGAGCTGCAGTCATCCAGATTTACCTTGCTGCACCAGGAGAGTAAAACGCCCAAGACCTTCATGGCCGTAAATATAGCACATGCCATTCATTCCTCATCTGCACAAGAAATTCTTCTTCCTCTCGAGTCTTAGTATGGATAATCTTAAAAATGTGGTCCATTTGGAAATGTCGCTAAGGCCTTAGAAGACTCAGAGAGGGCAGAAGAAGGGGATGCCTGACTGAGCAGGGCTGCCTCACCAGCTTCCCAGCGCCGGCCTCCAGCAGGTCAAGCCAGAGAGAGACCTGGTCGAGGGGGACAGCACTGACTCCAGCACGTGCATAGGCAGGCAGCCGCAGGCTCCCTGGCAGAGGCTCAGGCCAACAGCAGTAATAAATAAACTATCAATGAGATAGTTTAAAAATCAAGCAGACTTGGCTACTACAAGTCTCATGATTTTTATTTGTTTGTATTTCATTCTTTTTCAGAAAAAAAGATTTAAGGCAATTAGCAAAGAAATATGATATACCAATATGAATAAAATACAAAAAAAAAAAAGGACCATGAGATAAAGAGAAAATAATGTTAAAAAAACACAGTGAGGAGCAAAGTTGGAGAAGTTCATGGCAATCAGATGTGACCTGGACCCACTTGTGCCCTGTACTAGACATGAGCACATGAGGAATGGGGACAGACAGGTATCCCTGGAAGGAAGGACACCGGACACAGAATTCTCACAGAGCATGAGCCTACATGCTATCAGAACCATGTCACATGGCCCAGTGTGCCCTTCTCACAGCTCTGAGATACAGTGTCTTGGGACTTTGTCTCCTTCCAGCTCTGCATGGATTAGGGAGCCCGCTATAGACTGAGGGTTTGTGTCCTCCCAGAATTTGTGTGGTGGCATCCTAACCCCTAAGGTGGGAGTGTTAGGAGGTGGGGAGTTTGGAAGGTGACAAGGTCTGGAGGATGCAGTCCTCATGAGTGGGATTAGTGCCCTTATAAAGAAGCCCCAGAGAGCTCCTGCCCTTCTATCAGGTGAGTATGCAGAGGGAAGCTGCCGTCTCTGAGCCAGGAAATCACCTTCACCAGACAAAGAAACGTGACTTGACCATGACCTTGAACTTCCAGCCTCCAGAACTGTCAGAAGTAAACATCTAGGGGCTGGAGATTTAGCTCAGTGGTTAGAGTGCTTGCCTAGCAAGCACAAGGCCCCAAGTTTGATCTCCATCACCAATAAACAAATAAGTAAATAAAATATTAAATTAAATTAAAAAAAGAAGTAAACGTCTATTGTCTGCTTGCCACCCTGTTCATAGTCTTTTTACTCTGGCAGCCCAAATGGACTAAGACAATTTTCCAACAACCAATAACCAACACCTGTGCAAAGATCCAACCTCCTGAAGTCCCTTGGTGAATGGTCTGAGTTCAGCAGTGCCAAGGGAACAAGGAGTCAAAGGAACAAGGTGGTGCCAGCGGGAGCTGGGAGCCCCAAGGCTGAGGACAGAAAGGCCAGGCACCATCACGGGATCAGAAACAGTGCACACACAGCAGACAGTGTAGAGTCAGTAGGAGAAAGTACCCTAGCCCCAGACAGCGTGGTCCTTCCACGTCATCGGGAGCTTCCCCATCGCCTTTGTGGAGCTCCACTGCAGTCACCTTCTGCAGAAGGCTTGCGTGGCCTGGACACAGGTAAGGCAGGATTTCACGTCATGTGGGTCATGGTGATGGGTCACCATGACAAGTAACTCTCTTCCCTTCCTCATACGCACACTCTTTATAGACTATCAATATACTGCTCGTATAATTAGAAGCAGCAAGATTATTTTTAAAAGATGAAGCACATGCACCATGTTTCACTGGTACAACAAAAAGTACGTATGCAGTCCCAAATCAGACACTAAACACAAACCAACATGGCTGTGGCCTGGGGCCTGCACCCTGGGGCGGGGAAGTGGGGTGTGCCATCCAAGGCACCAACAGGAAGGAGAATGCACCCAGGGGGTCTGATGCAGGGGCAAGAGAACTGGAATCATGGTCAGGGGCAGCCAGGGCAGAGCAGAGCCACGCACAGGGAGGGCAGACTGTGTGCCAGGAAGGCTGGTGACTCTACAGGGTGGGATCACAGGAGAGGTGTGAACTGAGCCACAGCCTGGCCAGGGAAGGCCCTTGGGACACCCAGGTGGGGCAGCCGGGCCCACAGACCCAAGGGGCAGCTCACCGTTCTCTAAGCAAGATCTTTATACTTCCAAATATAAACACATTTATTCTGATAACAGAAATACCATGTTTGTTATCAAAGCCTTTCAAGCAAGAACGAAGAAAGTGGAGGTCCTAGCCAGGCATGGTGATACACACCTATAATACTAGCACTCTGGGAGGGTAAGGCAGGAAGATCACAAATTCAAGTCCAGCTGGAGCAATTTAGCAACATAGCAAGACCCTATCTCAAAATAACTTTGTTTTTCAAAGGCTAGAGATGTAGTTCAGTGTGAAGGCCCTGGGTTCAATCTGAGGTACTGAAAAAGAAATAAAAAAGAATAAGTGCTCAAGACCTTCCAATTTCCACTTCCATTCCAGCTTCCATCCCCACCCCAGCATCAGCACAGCACCATTTGGTTCAAAAGCACCCAAAATGTTTAGTGGATGGACATGTTTCAACAACAATGCCATTGCATTAAACATATTGTTCAAATTTTTTAAATCTTTAAATTTTTTTTTAAAGAAAAAATTTCCACCCTAATACCTGTACATCCTGGGTTCTATGCTGAGAGTATGTTAGTCAGCTTTTCTTTGCTGTGACCAGATCCCTGAAAAAAAACAACTTAAAGGAGGAAAGACTGGTTTTGGCTCATGGTTTCAGAGGATTCAGTCCACAGCTAACTGACACTGCTGTGTGAGCAAGGTGAGACAGAACATCACAGCAGAAGGGCTTTGATAAGGGGGAAGAATTAACAGCCAGATATAGCCCCCCAAGGTCAGAGTCCATGATCCAATCGCTTCAACTAGACCAAAAGTCCAGCTGCCATCACCTCCCAATAATGCCATGAAAGTAACTTAGAACAGTCATGTCCAATCGCCTTCCAAAAGCCCCACCTCTGAACATGTGAGACTTTAGGGAACATTTTAGACCTAGACTATATCAGAAAGGCAGCACAGGTGGAAGCGTTTATGAAGGTCTTTCAGTGCTAGGTCAGGGAGATCTGGTCTTGCTCTTGGAGAGCTAGTGCTTTTTCTGTAAACTTTTGAAAACAAAGCTCCCAAAGGTCACATCGCCAATGCCAGAATTGGGTGTGCCACAGGGCTTTCTGTCTCCAGCACAACTGTCGGTCAGCCAGGCATTCCCAGAAGCTTCATCCTTAACAATGATTGTATTTGGTCAATCAGCAACCAAATGTTGCTCTCTGACATTGCAGAGCATCAGGATAGTATTAGAAACCACAATGACAATGTCAGCATCTCTCAGGAGTCTTCTCTCCATCACAAGGACTACAGTCCCCTCCAGATATTTCATATTTGCTTAAAAATGTATTTTAAAAATGTAAGGTCACCTCAGTGCTAGAAGTCCTAGCCCTGATCGCCAACTGTCCATGAAACTTGGATTTCAGGTCCTGGGTTCCTCAGGTTCTTCAACTATAAAATGAGAGTGCCTAGAAAGCACATAAGGTTAGGCGTTGCATCTACTGTGCATGTGCATGGCTTCTGTTAACATTTTATGTTTATTATGTGCAAACAAAGTATGAGAAGCAACACTCCAAACCCACACGAGTCCCCTGCATGAGTCTGAGATGTAGGAGTAATTTCATAGCTGGCCATATTTACACATTTACACTTGTGTAAAGAGGAAGGAAATACTGTTGGCTAATGAAACATTAACAAGCAGAGAGGTGAAAAATGCCAAGTATTCACAAGCATTTTGCAAGTCATGTACTTGTAGACATGTAAAAACATATGCAAAACATATTTCAAAGTTCTGTGCCAAAGGAAGTTTTCTTCAACTGTACGGAAAATGTTCCAGTGTGCAACTCAAATGTTTTTGCCATATGTGGTGTCTAGGGTCAGGGCTTCACAGCCTGTGGCCTATCTAGAAGAGTCACAGAGCAGAATCCCTGTCATTTTAATTTATGATGAATTGCACTCACAGATAAACAGTGCAATGCAGGCCAGCTCATAAACACCCACTCACCGTCTCTCACGCTTAACATTTGGAATTGTCATGACAGAGCCTTTTAGAACAGAAATCATGTGTTCATCTCCAGCAAGGACCAAGACTTTCTCTGTAAATGGCCAGAATAGAAATAGCATTGGCATTGTGAGAGAGACCTCTTGGTTGGAACCACAAATCATTGTACCAAAATGCAGCCATAGATGATATGTATGTGAATGAGTGTGTCTGTGTGCAATAAAACCTTAGTTATGAATGCTACAATTTGAACTTTATGTAATTTTCACACATCAAGAAATACCATTCTTCTTTAGATTTTTTCATCCATTAAAAAACCTAAAACCAGCCAAGTGTGGCATATACCTGCAATCCTAGCACTCTGAGAGGCTGAGGCAGAAGGATCATCAGTTCAAACCCACTCTGATCAACCACTTAGTGACTTAGCAAGACTATGACCAAAATTAAAAATTTAAAAAAAAAAAAGTATTGGGGATTTGGCTCAGTGCAAAAGCCCTGGGTTCAAGTCTTACCTCAAAAGAATAAATAAAAATAAAACAACTTCTGCCCTCAAAATATGTAAAAACAGAGAGCCAGCTACATTTGCATTTTGCCTGCTATTTTCTAAATGAGGATATGTGTTGTAGTTACTTTTCTCATTGTCAAGACAAAATAGCCAACACTCAAAGTTAAAGGAGGAAAGGTTTATTTCAGCTCACAGGTTGTAAAGGTTTGGGTCCATAGTTGGCAGTAACACTGCAGGGTGGCCTGGCAGAGGAGCATACCAGAGAAGAAACAGTTCATGGCAGGCTGAAGGCAGCAAAGCAGCAAAGAAGCAGCAAGCTGCAGCAACAGCAATCAAGCCTGTGTTGATATTTCATCCAGGCTACCCACCCTTTGGGCAATGCCACCCACACCCAAAGTGTGTCACCCTTAATCCCAACATCACACCCCCTAGATCCAGCCACCTCTGAAAAACGCCACCTTTAAGGCTTTGGGGGGAACTCTACACACAAGCCACAATGTGTTATGTGATCCATTTCTACAAAATGTTTCTCATTCACATTTGCATGAAAAGAAAATCTCATTTTATAAATGAATTTCTTGAAGTCAAAAATTTGAAATGTCTTACTTCAAACCTGAGTTACCATTTTACCACCAAAATAAGCAACTCCTTGTTTTGGCAAACCGAGGTTCTGATTTAAACCTGCAGAGCTCCAGAAACAGCATGTCAAGGTCAAGTTGTCAGATGCTCAGGAGGCCCTGAGTTTGGCAGGGAGGCGCGGGGTGGGTTGTGAGGCTGAGGGCAGGCACGCAGCCTGCAGGAGTGGCTAAGGACAAGGATCCTCTCCCTACACATCTCAGAGGACAGTAATCATGCTCAAGCTGCTCCCACACGCTGCACTGAGGACACGGCCCTCCTCAGTCCCCCCACCTGGCAGCATCCACCATCCAGTCCCCCTAGAACTGCCGTGCACTTTGGCCGCCATTCTCCTCACATCAGTCTCCCAAGCTCCCACAGGCCACTGTGCTCAGGACTGGCACCGACTCACCTGAGCTGCCCAACATCCCTGGTCGCAGGTGCTGGCCTGGCAGCCGTGTGGTGGGCACTGTGGTTTGACCACGTTAAGACCAGTCTACCCATTGGCTGGCAGATGCTCCCTCTTGTTTATATTCTGCCTCCAGCCCAGAAAGTCTTGGGTGGAATCAGCTACAACTGGGAGAAATTGAGAAGTCTTGCTGAATATGATACTTTCCCAGAATGTTTTGATAACTGAAATATTAACTAGATGCACTCAAATCAAACAATCAAAAATAGAAAAAGAATTAAATAGAAATGTAATTGTGCAGATCGAAGTTCAGTCTTTTATGAATAAATTTTAAAAATAATAAGCACATTTTTGTGTATGTGCATACGTATTACAATGTGAGCATGAGTTCATGTCTATCTGTGAGTGAGTCAATGTCTCTCTGAGTATGTGTTTGTGTTCAATTCACATCTATCTGTGAGTGTGAGTTTGTGGCTGTGACTCTGCATTCACGTTTACCTGTGATCTGTGCAGGTTCGCATCTACCTATATGTGCTCACTTCTGTCTGTGAGTGTGTGTTCAATGGTAAGAACGTGCTCTTGTCTACCTGTTGAGTGTGAGTTCACATCTATCTGTGGGTAAGAGTTTGTGTATGAGTATGTGTTCTTGTCTGTCTACATGTTTTCATGCCTGTGAGAGTTATCATCTATAAACATGCACACATTTATCACTGTGCATTCATGTTTATATATGTGGATTGATTCACATATATCTGTGTTCACATTTACTTGTGAATGTTCATGCAGTATCGTGAGCTCACACTTCTCTGAGTGTGTTTGTCAGTTCACATTGGTACATTTGTTTATAAGTGTTATTTCAAATCTATCTGTGTGTGTTCTGTGAGTGCATTTCCATGTCTACCTGTATGAGTTCATATCTCCACGTGTACACATTCATCTGTGAGTGTGTGCTCACATGTACCCGTGAAATGTCACATTTGCCTGTTTGTCTTTGTTTCTGAGTGTTAGTTCACACCTGTCTCTGTGAGTTCATGTCTGTGAGAGCATCTTCATGCCTATTTTGAGTGTATATGTACTACGTGTGTGTCCACTCCCCTCCCATATGGGCATATGGCTTTCCTCTCCTGGGCTCCACTTACCAGTTTGTAACACTGATGATCACATGTCTTCAAAGCAGAATGAACGTGTCAAGACAGGTTTTTAAACAAATGGAAGAAGCACAGGGGGAGCCGGAGGAGAGGGCTGGCACAGCCACTAGTGAGGTGGCCTGGCACTCTCAGTTTGAAAGAAGACAAATCAGATATGGTTGACGTCAACACTCCGGCAGGGTCCCACACACTCCTGCAAGGCTGGGGTGACAGCCACTCACCTCGGCTCAGGCACAGGCAAGATGGAGCTGCTGGCCTTGCTCTCATTCTTCCATCTCATCTCTCAGGGCTCCTGGGGCTCTTTTCTCTGAAAGAATATGGGTAATTATCCAAAATAATTCTCCAAACTACACTCATAGCCCTGTTTTTAAAGTGGCAGTCATCCATGACACTGGGCTGCTTGCCTGAAGAAAACCTAGGGGAGTGGGGGCAAAGCTGGGGAACCTCTCCATTGCCAGCCTCCGTTGGCCAAGCATCTCTAAGCATATGTAGGTGGCACAGAAATCAGGGTTGGTCTACTGTTGAAGGAACCTGTTCTATCTCCAGGCCAAGGGCAGCCCAAGTCTGGAGTCTTGGAGCTTCCTAGTGGGTAGCCCTAATCCCTCGTGTGCTGGAGTAAAATTGCTCTATAATGTGCTTGCCATTGTTATTGCTCCACACTGAGCTAAAAACATCTCATATGTCAGAGTCTCCTAAAATCTCCCTGTGCTGGCAGTCAGGGAATATGCTGTGCTGTGCCCTGACCATCAGGCATGTTTGCAAATGCTCATGTTGGTGGAGAGCGTTCTCATCCCAGCTGATAATATCACAGATGGAAGCCAAACTGTGGTACGCATTCGGGGTTTCAAGCCCTGCACTCATTCGCTCATTCATTTGCTCCACAAGTCCTTTGTACACTGCTAGTCCTGCGATGGGCACTGCGACTCAGGAAGCATCTAACTACAAGTCTAGGGGTTGTGAGACACAGTAAATGGGTGTGAAGCTGGTGCACTATCGCTGAGAAGAAATGTAGAAGGCGCACACGTGAGAATGTTGGAGCTTGGCAGGGCACCAGGCAGGTGGAGCAGGAAGGGCTTGAGCAGTCAGAGGTGCCCTCTTCAAATGAGTGTCCCCTGAAGAGTGCCAAGCTCGGGGTGGACGTGGCAGACCGGTGTCAGTTGTGAGAATTAAAGATCACCCTGCCCAGGGGCAGAAATTCCATTGCACTAGATTCTGTCAGAGATGCTGAGGGCACTGTGGTGTGTGCATGTATATGTCTGAGGTGTGTGTAGAGCATATGCAATTGTGTGAGAGAGTGTGCAGTATCATAGTGTGTATATGTGTAGAGAGTACATGTGACTGTATGTCGAATGTGAGAGTATGCATATGAGTGTATCCATACATGAGTAATATGTGGATGTTTGGGTATGAGTATGTAAAGTGAGTGCTGCAGTTGTGTACTGGTCTATCATATGTGTCATATGTGAGTGTATATGTGTTGTTGCATGAATGTGACTGATGTGTGTGCACAGGTCTTGTATGAAAGTGGGTACGGGTGTATGTGTATGCTGTGCCTATATGAGTGTGTGATATGTATATGTATAGTGCAAATTGTATATATGTGTGCGCGTGTATACGGTGTGTGCGTGTGCACATGTAGTGTGTGTGTGTGTGTGTGTGTGTGTGTGTGTACAGCAGAGAGTTTAACAGAAAGAGATACTGTCTTCTGACCCTGAAGAGCAGGGATCAGATCCCCAGCTGTAGGGCTAATGTGAAGATTAGTGCTTCTAACTCCCTCTCCACTGTGCCTAAGTTTCCTCCTCTGAAAGGTAAATTAGTAATATTACAGACTCAGAAAGACAAATCAATATGTTTAATTGTGAAGCACTTCTGAAGCACAGAATACTACCAGAAAAATGACAGCAATGAGAAAACATAACATCTCTTTGATTTTTAATAGGCACTTCGTTTTGACAAAATTCACAGCTGTAGAAAATGCAGGAAACAAAGAAAAATACAAAGACGGAATCAATTCACCTAGAAATAAGTATTGACATTTTATTTGTAGACTACCTGCCATTCCCATATATACAGAGACCTTTTTAATCACAAAATAATATTTTATCATACACACTATTTTGTAGCCTGCCTTCATCCTTTGAATATCATCAATAATATATCAAAACTATTTCTCATTTTCTGCTCTGATTATTTCATAGTGTTTCATCATATAGCCCAAATATAACTTACATACTCAGTCCTATGATGTGGAGTATATAAGCCACTTCTCATCTTGAACTGTTGTAAGTACTGTTGTAATAATCATCTGTGCTAGTCAGCCTTAACTGTCAGCTCCACTGGATTAAGAGACTCCCAGGAGAGGGGAGCAGATCATGGGGCGCTGTACTCATCAGTGGGTTAATCCACTGATGTTCATAGCTGAATGTGCCAGTGGGAGTGGGGCCACTGGAAGTGGGTCACTGGGGGCGTGCCTTTGGAAGGTGTATCTCTCCCTAGCACTCTTCCCTTCTGCTCTGCTTCTGGGCTGTCATAAATGAAACAGCTTTGCTCTAGTGAGCCTTTCCACCATGATGTTTCTGCTCTGGAGCCAGCTGACCATGAAGTGAAATCTCCAAAACATGAGTCAAAAATTTCTCCTCCTAAAAAAAGTTGTGGGTGGCAAGTGTTTTGTCCCAGGAACAAGAAAACTGACCAATCCATGTGGCTGTGTTATGTGTTCATATCTAGCACTCTGTTGATGAAGTACCAATAGGAATTCTTGTTCAAATTTTAATTGGAATTGTGTTAATTCTATAAATTAAGTTGAATCCATATTTTTCAGTATTAATCAACCCCATCTAGAAATATAGTATATTTATGTTTAAATCTTCCTCGTTTTTCAGTGAAGTCTGGGGTGTTCTTCATGTAAATCCACCACACCTTCCCCTCTCCAGTGTGGGTGTTCTAAAACACACACACAAGGATTTGGCCATTGGTTTTGACACAGGTTGCTAGAGTCGTTAGGATGTCAATACTTCACTGTTACCCTCTGAGTCATGTTTTATTGTTATTTAAGTCATTTTCCACTTGTTTCTTCTTCACTTTTAGGGAGAAATATAATAGTTTTGTCTTATTTGCTGTAGTTGCATCTTTGATGTCTTCCCTTGACTTGCTGCTTTGGGTAGACTTTCACGACTTCATATAGCAGTGCTCAAACTGGCCAGATGCTTTTACACACTTATAAAAGCAACGTGGAGAGTTTCAAAAAGGTGGAGTGGTGAGCAGCAGCAATTCAGCCTCTCCAAAATTTGGAATCCAGACACTGGAAAATGACAACTTGGGGAAGTAAAACACAAGTAAAATTCCTGGGAATTAGGGAGGAATGTGAAAATTAAGAGCTATAGGGATATTGAAAACACAGACCCCAATGGGGAGAAGAGAAAAAGACAGCCTGGACTTTCTCCCTGGCCTGACTCTGCTGAAGCAAGGTGAGCGGGAGGGCTTCAAGGGCTCCAGGGGAAAACAGTGGCAGACTGGGCTAGCAGTTGTTGTGATCTGCCGGGACAATGTGGGGTTTTGCTTTGACAGGAGTTCTTTCACAGGCAGCAGCTAGAGAGAGATCCTAGGACAGGCACCCTCCCTCCATAACTCTGGAGAGAGTGCTGGATTGGATGACATTCCAGGAAAGGGTTGAGCATTTGAATCTGGAGCTCAAAACAGCTGCAGGATGGCTTCACTTCAGGGTTTCCAGTGTTACCTTTCCACAGTGAGTGGGTGAGAGACAGCCGTGGGACAAGAAGCAGGCTGGAAAAAGACCCACTGAGGAGTTTGAGCTTGGGCAGAGAAGGACACAAGCCCTGTTCCCTTGCAGCCAGAGACCAGGCCGGCCTTGAATTGCTCTGGGTTTGAAAGTCTCAGTATTATGAGCCCTCACCCTGCTGCCAGCACCCAGAACATATCTGGGATCTGACTGCCTTGCTTATCTACAAGTGTGAGCAGGGACATGTCTCATCCTGGACATTGCCACAGCCTGGGTAAACAGAGGGGCCTCTGGAATGGGGTAGGGGGGGTCGTCAACTAAAAAAATCTACAGGCCTTAAGGCTAGGTGAACAAAAGCAAGAATTGCTAGACTCCAAAATTGTGGACTCCAGAAGGAAACCACTCATTCAAAAACACAGAGAAAATGGAAATTTGAGGAAGACTCTTTTTTTTTTCTTTTCTTTTTCTTTCCTCTTTCTCTTCACCAGGTTTATTTTGGTTTAGGGAATTTTCCTTTGTCCTTTTTCCTTGGTTTTAAAAACTTTTTCTTCTTTATTTTCTTTTTCTTATTTTTCTTTTTTCTCTTTTTTCTTTTTAAAAAATATTTCCCTTTGATTTTTTTCTTATTTTAATTCTCCAAATTATTTTTCTCCCTCTTTTTCTTTTAGCTTTGATTTCTCATTTGTTTTTTCTGTTACCTTTACCAAATCTATAAATACCTTTCTAAATCCCTAGTAGGATCTTTTGTCTCACTTATTTCTCATCCTTATCATCTCCTATAATTTAACTTTTCAAGTTTTTCCTTCAAAACAGATAGAGAAATAAGATATTTTCATCACGAAAAGCACCTCAAGAAGTTTATAAGCACCAAATAAGCATTACAAAACATTCTCAAAAAAATCCTAAAAGAGGCAGTGAAGCCAACAATGCCAATAAGTCAAATAGAAGAATACACTTGGAAGAGTGAGCATTAAGCAAAAGAGAAAAAATGGGGAAATCAGCAACAGTGAAATAGTGCAATGACAGGAATAAAACAATACTTTTCAGTAACAAGTCAACACAAATACCCTCTATTCCCCAGTCAAAGGAAACAGATTGGCAGAATCGATCAAGTAAAAAAAAAGTACCAAGGACTCCAAAGAGTTTCCTTATGCTGTTTAATATTTATCATATTAGAAATTAAAATGAGAGGACTTTAACATTATTCATTCATTTGACAACAATAGTAACAAACTATTACATGCTAATATTTTATTTTTTAAAAATTATGTTTTCCAAAACTATTTAAAAAGTAACAAGAAGAATGTCATTGTTGCCCTTTTTTTCAAATCTCTTTAATGTCTGGCTTAAAAGAAAGCCACCAGATTCTCATATCAATTTCTGCACTGGAGGGTCTCAGAAATTCACTGCACCTCAAAGAGAAAATGCTAGTGGAAAAGTTAAGTCATGTGGCAGAATCTAGGTGGAAACCTTTCCTGTCCTAAGGGCCTCTGAAAGACTTTTGGGCCCACCAGGCATTGCCAGGCCATCTTTGAGATAACTAATATAAAATCACATAAGAATGCCTGCTGGCATCACTTATTACTGATTTTGATGGGTATAACTCTGATGTTGTACCTTTACCTATCAGATCAAGGCTGTTTTGAAGTAGATGTTCTCCATCTAACAACTACTGAGAATCTGACATAAGATTAAGTACACAAAAGATGCTCAACCATTATTATTGAATTAATAAATTGCTAGATTTTGTTTCTTTGCTACTGAGCATTGCTACTGGAAGTAAATGTGAAATTTTGTAAGTATCTTTATCATGATGAAAATATTTGATTATGATATAACTTCATATGACATAGTTCCAAATTTGAAACATGCTATTGTTGTACTCTCATTCATAAGTGAAACTGTTTTATTGTTTTCTTTGTATGGTATTCTTCAGGTTTTTGTATTCGAAAACCTTATTTTTTAGGTTTTGGTTTTGATGATGTACTGAGGTGCCTATGCTTTAGGATAGCTTGCATTGCATCCTGGAAAAGACTTGTTGTTTGAAACAGGAACAATTCAGTCCGCAGTTCAGTGGCCAACCATATAAGTTCTGGAGTCAAACTCAGACTCTGCCACATGCTGACTCTGCTACCTTGGGTTAGCTGCCCAAAGTATGCTCACCTCTGTGCTGTGATGCTGAGCACAGGTCATGTCTGCAAAGAGATGGGCAGCTCTACAAACACAGCTGTGGGTGTAAGAGGAAGCTGAGTATAGATGTAGGTCCTGAGCGGGGTTTACCATTTTGTGAATTTAAATTACTTCCCAAGTTAGTGATATTCACCTTTGCTATGTGTCTAGCCTAATAATGTCTACTATTACTGATTTCTTTGATCAGTTTGATTTTTTTTTTCTTTCCTAGAGGAAAAAGTAGTATGTTTTGTTGAATTTTACAATAATGTTAATGCACATCTAGTATTTAAAGAGTTTTGTACGGAAAATATTTTAATACAGCTACTTTAGTTTGCATCCGTGATTTCCTATTATCAATTTTGTATATTTTCCTTTTGTCTGTAGAAAGTTACCAGCAGAGTAGGGGGTTTTTTGGCTGTTTTTACTTTTTTATTAGTATACATTTCAGTACATAATGATTACATTACTCATGGGGAGTTAGTATGGTCCACAACACACCCCAGTTCTTGTTTAACTCTTTTCCCTCTCCTTCCTTCCCCTCCTCTCCACCTCTTGGTCTCTTTCCCTTTCACAAAATATCTACCTCTCTTTTCCTAGTATCTATGTTTTAACTCTTTATTGCTCTTTATTTTCTAAATACAACAAACCATATCTTAGGTTTATTTATTGTGTATTTTTGTTAGTTATTTTATTTTTTACTTTCTCTTAGTACATGATTGCAATACACAATGCTTGCATTCCTTGTGTGGAGCTGGTACATGGACGTAACACATCTTAATTCCTTTTTGCAACTCTCTTCTCCTCTCCCTCCCTCTCCCTCAATCTCTTGATCCCCAAGAACTATCTCCCTATTTCCTACTGTCTATCTTTTATTTTGATCTTTATTTATACTTTGGTTTTCTCATATGAAAGAAACCATGCAATACTTAAGTTTGTGTGTCTGATTTATTTCACTTAAAGTTATGGTCTCAAGTTTCATCCATTTTCCTACACATGACTAAAGTTTATCTTTCTTTAAGGCATTGTGTGTAAATGACACATTTTCTTTATCTATTCATCTGTTGATGGACATGCTTCCATGATCTGGCTTGTTCCAAGATTTAGCTATTATTAATGTGGTTCTATAAACATGGGTATGCATGAATCACTGTACTACATTTTAAACAGTTTCTGAAAGATACCTAGAAGGGGAATAGATGGGTCAAATTTCTAGTTTTAGTTTTTTGAGAAATCTCCATACCAATTCTCATAGTGGTTGTACTAGTTTACATTCCCACCAACAACATGGAAGGGTTCCTTTTTCTCCACAGACTTACTAAGATTTGTTATTATTTGATTTCTAGATGATGACTATTCTTTCTGGAGGAAGATAGAATCTCAGTGCTGTTTTAATTTTCATTTTCTAATGGTCCAAGGTATAAATTTCTGTTAACCTTAGTTCCTCATGTTTGTCTTTTTTCCAATTGTGGTAAGCTTTTCTTTCTCTATTTTTTATTTGAATGATCACTTTATTTTCATCCTTTCCTGGACTCTGAATTGCCTCTAAATGAGGAGTTTTTTGTTATTTCACAAACAAGATGAAACTGAGATTTTTGTTTTCCTTTTATCTAAATATATATACATACATATGTATATATATGAATATGTTGCGATATTTTAAGAAGTTTTATAGCATTATAGTTCAACAAAATTGTCCATAAAATTATAGGGTTCTGGGTTTTTTTTGTTTGTTTGGTTGGCTGCTTGGGTTTTTTGTGTTTGCTTTTTGTTTTTTGGTGGTTCCTTGGTTTTTGTTCTTGGCTTTGTGGTTTTTTTTGGTTTCTGTTTGTTTGGCTTTTGGGGGTTTTGTTATTGAGGTATTGTTGTTGTTTGTTGTTATTTGAGGGTTTTTGCTCTGTGCTGGGATTAAACCCAGGGCCTCTGTGCCAAACTATATCACCAGTCCTTTTATTTTTAAGCAGGGTCTCACTACTTTTCTAAATTACTCAGGATGTTCTCAAACTTGCCACTCTCTTCTCTCAGTATGCTGGGATTCCAGCAGGCCATGGAGAATTTTTTAAAGTTTGCTTTGTTCCATGTACGCCATTGGAATTCATAAGCATTGCATGCATTAAAAGTTTGTGTTTTCTGTACTCTACAAATACGTACATTTATATCAATATATATAATTACATACATTCACTTTTTTGTGTGTGTGTGTGGTGCTGGGGATCGAACTCAGGCCCTTGTGCTTGCAAGGCAAGCACTCCAGTCACTGAGCTAAATCCCCAGCCCCATACATTCACTTTTAATAAATTTGTTACCATGATCCCCCTACTGTACTGATCAGCTTTCCTGTTGCTAAGACAAAAGATCTAATGCCTGCAAATTGAAGAAGGAGAGGTTTAGTCTGGCTCACAGTTTCACAGGGTTCAGTTGGCTGGCTCCAAATAGACGCTTACTTCACAGCATCTGGGGAAGCAGAGCACAGGGAAAAGCATTATGGAGAGATACACCCTCAAAGGCATACCCCAGCAACCCACCTCCAGCTCAGCCACCTCCTAACATCATGTTCAGATATGACCATCCCACGGTAGATCAACCCACCGATGAGTACAGCACCCTCATGATCCCACCATTTTTCCAGGAGTCTCTTTATCCAGTCAAGTTGAAAATTGAGAGTATTGAGCATACCTATGTGTTTATTTTTTATATGCTTAATCAACACAATCCTGAGAGAGCTGGTAAAACCCCACTATTTTCTATCTGGCTAATTTTTTAGTTTCTCTTTGCTTTCATTCAAAATATTTTGAACTTGTTTACAATAATATAAATTTTGTGAATGCTACAAATATATTGCAGGCTATACACTTTTTTAAAGTTAAATTATTCCTCTCTTTTGCCACTTAATGCTTTTTGCCTTCCAGTTTACTTTGTCCGATCCTAATACTGTATCCAGTGTCTTCTTTTTGTTCACATTTGTCTAATATACCTTTGCCCAATGGCTTATATCTAGATGTCCCCCTAAAGCCCCATGCACTGATAGGTGGAGTTTTTTGGAGATGGCTGGATCTAGGGTGTGTGATACGGGAGTTAAGGGTATGTGGTACTAAATTAGTCTACTGATTGCAATGAGTATAGTTCTGGGTCTGGTTAAATGGATTTACTGAAGACCAACGCCCCATCACCTTGTGTGTGGGTGGCACCACCCAAAAGGCTTGTAGCCTGGACGGGATAAAAGGGAAAGCAGGCTTGCTACTAGCAGCTGCTGCTTTCTGCCTTCCCTGCCATAGACTGTGTCTCCTCTGTGATGCCCTTCTGCCATGCCACTCTGCCTTGGAGCCAGCCAACTGTGGACTAAAATTCCAGTAAACTGTAAGCTGAAGTAAACCTGTTCTCCCTTAACTTTGGGTGTTGGATATTTTGTCTCAGTGATGAGAAAAGTAACTAAGACTCCCAAGTTTTCCTTTTATCCTCCCTCTCTCTATAATTTCATTCCAAAACTGGCACTCATAAGTAACATAGTATTTTAATACTATTTTTAATTGTGGTAAAATACGCATAACGTAAAATTTACTATTATAACCATCAGTGGTATAAAGTATATCTATGCTTTACAATCATCACCACCATTCATCTGCAGAACTCTTTTTTGCTTTCAAAATTTAAACACCCATCAGAATCATAGCAGACTTCTCAACACAAACCCTCAAGCTAAGGAGAGCTCGGAGTGAAGTATTTCAAGCCCTAAAAGACAGCAACTTCCAGCCCAGATTGATGTACTCTGCAAAACTGTCTTTCAAAATTGATGGAGAAATAAGATACTTCCATGACAAAGAACACCTGAAAAGATTCATGACCACCAAACCAGCACTCCAAAATATTCTGAAGGACATTCTGGAAAGAGAAAATGAGGACTACAACTCCAGGAATCACAACAGAATGAATCTTTCAGGCAAGGCAAGTAATTAAACAGAAGGGAAAACTAGGAAGCCAAGAACAGGTAAAATAATATGACAAGAATAAGTCAACATATGTCAGTTATAACCATCAATGTAAATGGTCTCGATTCACCAATCAAAAGAAGCAGACTGGCAGAATGGATCAAAAAGCAAGACCCAGCAATCTGCTACATACAAGAAACATATTTAATTCAAAAAAAAATTCATAGACTGAAAGTCAAAGGATGGAAAACAATATTTCATGCGACAGGAACCTGGAAAAAAGCAGGGGTAGCCATTCTATTTGCAGACAGAGTGGATTTCAAGCCAAGACTCATTCAGAAAGACAAAGAAGGTCACTACGTCCTTGTAAAGGGAACAACCCAAGAAGAAGAGATGACAATCATAAATATATATGCACCTAATACCAGCTCGCCTAATTACATACAGCAAATATTGACGGACATAAAAACCAAATAAGCACTAATACGATTGTAATGGGGGACTTCAATGCCCCACTGTCACAAACTGACAGATCAACTAGACAAAAAATCAACAAGGAAATATCAGAACTAAACCAAACTCTTGAAAAAATGGGCCTAGTAGATGTATACAGAGTATTCCACCCCATGACATCAGAATACACACTCTTCTCAGCTGCACATGGGACCTTCTCCAAAATAGACCACATACTAGCTCATAGAACATGCTTAAGTAAATGCAAAGGAATTGAAATTATCCCATGTGTACTATCAGACCACAGTGCATTGAAACTAGAAACAAACAGCAAAAGGAACCACAAAAATTCCATAAACACATGGAAATTAAATAGCGCACTCTTGAACAATCAGTGGGTCAGAGAAGAAATTAAAGAAGAAATTAGACAGTTTCTGCAACTGAACAATAATGCCAATACAACCTACCGAAATTTGTGGGACACAATGAAAGCAATTCTACAAGGGAAATTTATAGCATTGAACGCCCATATCAGAAAAATAGAACAAGCTCAAATAAACAACCTCATGTTGAACCTCAAGCTTCTAGAAAAAGAAGAGCAACTCAAACCCAAAGCCTGTACAAGGGAGAATATTATAAGATTAGAGCTGAAATTAATGCAATTGAAACTAAGAAAACAATACAATTAGTGAATCAAAGAGTTGGTTCCTTGAAAAATTAAATAAAATTGACAAACCCTTAGCCAATCTTATTTAAAAAAGGAAAGAAAAGACTCAAATTCATACAATTAGGAATGAAAAGGGTGAAATCACAACAGATCCAGCAGAAATCCAAAAGATCATCAATACCTACTTTGAGAACTGGTATTCTAATAAGATCAAAAATACAGAAGAAATAGACAGATTCCTAGATACATATGAATTACCAAAACTGGATCAAGAAGATATAAAAACTCTAAATAACCCAATATCAGCCACTGAAATTGAAGAAGTAATTAAAAACCTACCAACAAAGAAAAGCCCAGGTCCTGATGGGTTTACTCCAAAATTCTACAAGAAATTTAGAGATGATTTAATCCCACTAATTCTGAAACTCTTTAACGAAATTGAAACAGAAGCAATACTCCCAAATTCATTCATGGAAGCAAGCATCACCCTGATACCAAAGCCAGAGAAGGATCCAACCAAAAAAGAGAACTACAGGCCAATCTCATTAATGAACATAGATGCAAAAATCCTCAATAAGATACTGGCAAACAGAATGCAACAAATCATCAAGAAGATTATACACTATGATCAAGCAGGATTCATTCCAGGGATGCAGGGATGGTTCAACATATGCAAATCAATAAATGTGATACACCATATTAACAGAGCCAAGGACAAAAACCATATGATCATCTCAATAGATGCAGAAAAGGCATTTGACAAGGTCCAACACCCATTCATGAAAAAAGCCCTGCAGAAAATTGGAATAGATGGTCTTTATCTCAACCTGATAAAAGCCATCTATAACAAACCAACAGCCAACATCATACTAAATGGTCAAAAACTAAAAGCTTTCACTCTAAAATCTGGAACAAGACAAGGATGTCCGCTCTCACCACTCTTATTTAATATAGTTCTGGAAATATTAGCCAGAGCAATTAGACAAGAGAAAGAAATAAAAGGAATAAGGATAGGAAAAGAAGAAGTTAAATTATCATTATTTGC